>CAUYPK010117971.1:0-50266 GCA_963574355.1 Loris lydekkerianus
TAAGAATTCTAAACCAAAGTGCAAAAAATGCAACCCAGGACATCAACAACAGAAGAGTACATGAAAACAAATAATTCCTACCTCAAACATGAAGCCTTTTGTATACTTCCTGCTGGAGCAGGAGTTTACCACAGAGCATAACTAGCCCAGCTTTGAATAGGAAACAGGTGAGTCATGTTACTATCAGAAAATAGTGAGGCTCAGCACCCATAGCTCAGGGAGTAGGGCGCCAGCCACATACACCAAGGCTGGTGGGTTCGAGCCCAGCTCGGGCCTGCTAAACAACAAGGACAACTACGACAAAAAAAATAGCCAGGGGTTGTAGTGGGCTGAGGTAAGAGAATCGCTTAAGCCTAAAAGTTGGAGGTTGCTATGAGCTGTGACGCCATAGCACTCTACCCAGGGCCACATAGTAAGACTCTGTCTCGAAAAAAAAAAAAGAAAAAGAAAGAAAGAAAAGAAAAGAAAAAAGAAAATAGTAAGATGTCAAACAGACTGGAGGAGTATGACAGAGACATGTGCATATCATGACAAATGTAAAATAATTTTCAAAGTGGACCATTTTGTTAGTCCTGTTATTTATTTTGTTTTATGCAGAATTTGATTCTTTTATTGTTTCATTTGGTTCTTTAATCTATAAAGGCTTTGTCTAACAGACTAAATTGTTATTATTTCTAAGACTGAATTTTCTGTTGTTGCTGATCTTGTACCTTTAAAAAATGTCTCTATAGAGTCTGGAACACTACACCACATAGTAGACTTCCAATAAATGCTCATAGAATTTAAAAATAATTATGAATCACTCCCCCTTAGTAAATGGTATTTGGTATAATGAATATTCATACTTTATGAAACTAATGACCTTAAAATTATATACTATATCACATGTGCCAGCAATTCCGATTAGCTCTATCTTCAAAATATATCTAAACTAAACACTTCTCACCATTCACATTACATCCATCCTGGTCCAAATCACCTTGCGTGTGAGGCCCCTGACTGTGGCTGTTGGGCTATAATATACTGCTCATTACACAGAGAGCAAGGTAAGTAATGCCTCTTGGAGTTGGACAATACAGTGATCCTACTTGCCTGGATTAATGCAAAAGCTTCCTAGCCCATCTCCTCATTTCTGCTTTTATCTCCCCATCAATCTATTCTCAACACAATAGTAAGCTTTATCTTGTTAAACTTAAGTCAGATCATGTCATTCCTATGCTTAAAATCCCTCAGAAGCTCCCTCTCATTCAGAGTAAAGGGTAAAACCCTCTCAAGGCCCTAGATGATCTCATCCCACCTGTTACCTTTCTAACTTTATTTCCTCCTGTTCCTCACATTAGGCTCCTCACTTGGTCCTGGGACATACCAGACATGCTCCTGCCTCAGAGCATTTACACTTGCTCTCCCTTCTTCCTAGAATCTCCTCAGAAATGAACATAGCTAATTTCCTTACCTCCTCCATATGTTACTTCCTCAGTGAAGCATTCCTTGGTATCCATATTTTTCATTACAAAACTATGCTTTACCTGCTTTTCCTTTTTATTTTTCTCCTCAGCCTCTACTATTATCTAGTCCACCAATTTGTTTACTTATTTATTGCTTATCTGTCCCCACATGAATGCAAGCTCTATAGAGGGTAAGGAGTTTTGTCTGTTCTGTTTACCATGTACCCCTCGCCCCTGGAACAGTGCCTGGCACAAGGTAAGAGTTCAGTAAATACTTGTTGGAATAGTTAATGAATGATAAAAACAAATGTAAACCATTTTCATATACTAAGCAAAATAAATAACCAGTTAGTCTAATGTCTTGAAAACAACTTGCCACTGATACATTGTTATAGGGCTCAAGATTTTTGTAAGCCACTATTAATTTAATGAAGTAACATTATAAGAACAGAATGGTCATTTATTAGGAAAACAAAATTCTCATTTAAAACTTCTCTAGGAAAAGGAGAAATTTCATTTAAAAATACTCGAGGAAAAGTATAGACTCTTTATTAGCCAGACATTTCCAGAAAAATAGGAGCTTTAGCTGGTCTCTCAAAGGATTTTCTCAGTAGCCACCTTGTTCATCAACTGGGTATGTGACAAAACCAGTGGTTGCTCAGAAAGAACCCTCTAAGTAGTAAAGATACAGATTCTTACACCACTATGTAATATTTTTAAACAAAGGAAAAGAAATTCAAATAGTGAGGACATTTTTTATAAGCAAAATAAACAGAGGGACAACAACATTGAGAAAAATTTACAATATAATTCAAAGTAAAAGTTACTTTGAATTACGCAATGGACTTTCCTTGGATCCCAAAAGCCTTATAAAGGTCGTTTATCTGGTCATTTTGATTCTCATTCCACCAGTCAGTAAATATATGTGTTTTGCTAATCAAAATGACCAGATAATGATCATTCTACCAGTCAGTAAAACATATGCGTTTTCAACCCATATTCTTTTTATTACTATAAATTCCTGAGCTTTAATAAAAATAACTTCTCAGAGTCTGATTTCAATTTAGAAGCATCACTTCTAAAAGTCTAACTTTAGATTTAAAACAGTATTTTCCCCTTCCATTCTTTTATTTATCAGCTTTTAAGCTAATATATAACATAAAATAATAAAGTCCAAAGACAGAAAAAAAGTCTTTGAAATTAGATTTTTAGAACAGAAGAAGCATCTCATTTGACAAAGAAATGGAGGTCCAAAGGGCTGAGACAGATATGGTTTAGTAGTGGTAGCCAATTTCCAATCAGAAACCAGGTTTAAGGACTTCTAGTCCATTGCTCTTTGTCTCACAGAGTACTAAGGGAATGCTACCCCAACAAATTACTGAAAAAGCAAAGAATTACAGTAAATGGAATTACTTATTATTCAAATGCAAAAATATAAGAGTCCTTCTCACTCCCCAAGGAAAAGTTTGAGCTTTTACTAAAATATGAAATAAGAAACTTCTCATTAGTTATAAGAAAAAGCCATCTTGTAAGGAAGGTTTTGGTAACTCATATTTAATTACTTTAGCAAATTCAATATAGATTAATTTAATATTTTAAGCAATTTAAACTAGTTCCCAAATCCAAGAGACAGTTCCCACATTTAGTTGCAAGAATCCAGTATTTTAGAAAATGTATAGCTTATTTTTATGTATTTGTCCTTTATAAATATGCAAAAGCCTATTTCCATTCTTCTAAGTTTATCCCAACTTTACTCTGCAGATGAGTATACATAGCAAAAGAAATGGTAAAAAGAGCATTAAAGACACTTTTACAAAGCATAAGCATTTCTGTGTCTGTTGTATATTGGAAGTCAGACCACTGACAGTTTTTCCCCCATAGATCCCTACAATAAGCTCAAATCAATGAGCAAATAAAAAGCTTATATAAATGGGTTTGTTTTTATGATGACACTGGCTCACCGATGCATGCCTGTGAGTGCTGCTTTGGTTTCAGGTGGTCAGCACATCTCTCTGGTTAATAGCATCCAAGAAGAAAATTATCTATTCTTTACTGCCTGCCTGAGCTACCTACATTTTGCCCCTGTATAATGGAAATTTCCTCAGTTATTCACTACTTGCCCTCAGAGTGAGGTTAAACTTTGTCAAAATTGATTTCTCTTAATGGCAGAACCAATTTTCTAATTGTGATTTTAAATCTCTTATTATAAAGAAAAATGGTTGGTGCCTCACGCCTGTAATCCCAGGAATTTGGGAGGCCAAGGTGGTTGGATTACTTGAGCTCAGGAGTTCAAGACCAGCCTATGCCAGAGCAAGACCCCATCTCTAAAAAAAATAGCTGAGCATTATGGGAGGTACCTGTAGTCCCAGCTACTTGGGAGGCTGAGGCAAGAGGATTGCTTGAGCCCAAGAGTTTGAGGTTGCTGTGAGCTATGGTGCTATAGCACTCAACCCAGAGTGAAAGAGTGAGACTCTGTCTTAATCAATCAATCAATCAAAGAAAAAAGGTAAGAAAAGCGTTCCTTTTTTAATATTTCTTAATCCACCCTAGCATTCATACTTATTCTCAATCAATCACTCAATGAATATTCTTTTGTTTGTTTTTCTTTCCTTTTTCTTTCCAAGAGATCAATGAATATCAAGGACTTTCTGGGTCCTATATGCTAGCAGTAAGCAAGACTCAGTTTATGCTCTAACAGAACTCACAATCTGGGGTGAGAAGAAAGACATTAAATGTTTATAGAAATTGTTTGACAGGAATAAGTGTCATGGGAGGAGTATCATGAAAAGGTAGAAGAAATAGTGAGGGCTTGTAAAGATCAGTATAATTTAATGGCGATGAATACAGAATTCGTGCCCAAGGAAGCAGCATTTAAACTGAAAAAATGAATAGGAGCTGGCCAGAAAAAGGGCATGGCTGTGGTGAAGAGTCCCAGGCAAAAGAAGCAGGCAGCAGAAAGAGGCTATGAGGCATGAAGGAGCTAGGCAAGCAAGAGGAACTGGCATGCAGTGAAACAAGTTGGCAAAAGCCAAAGCATACAAGAAATTGTAGATCATGTTGGAGTTTGAACCTTATAAGATATCATAGGTCTTTGGGCAAGGAGATGATGCAGCATGCTTTAAAAAGATCAGTTTGAGCACTCTTTGAGAATGAATTAGTGGAGATGACCAATAGAAGGTGTGGTACCAGCAGTTAGAAGGCTATCCAACTGGCTGGGTATCAGACACAGGTGGTGGAAATGATAAAGTCTGCGACCAATAGACAGTTGTCTTAGCTTGGGCTACCATAACAAAATGCCATTGACTGGTGGCTTAAACACCAGAAATTTATCTCTCACAGTTCCGGGAGCTGAGATCAGAGTGTCAACATAGCCAGGTTACTGGTGCAGGCTCTTTTCCTGGCTTGCAGATGGCTACCTTTTCCCTATGTCCTCACACATGGTAGAGAGAGAGTGACTCCTGTCTCCTCTTCTTTATAAGGACACTAATCCCTTCACGAAACTCCACCCTCATGACCTCTTTTAAACCTAATTATTTCCCAAAGGCTCATCCCCAAATATGATCACATTGAGGATTAGGGCTTCAACATATGAATTGGAGACCTGAGGTAGGGGGAGTTGGGGGAGGTGGTGGGAGGAAACATTCATTTCATAATAACAGATTTAAGAGGTATCTAGGAGTACTTGGTAATTGGTTAAACAAATAGACTAAGAAATAGGTAGATGTTAAAGATAATTCCTAGGTTCCTGACATTAGCAACTGAAAAGTATAGTATAGCCATTTAATTAAGTAGGAAGCATTGGAGGAGGAAAAGATTTGGTACCATAAGTTCAATTAAGGGACATGTCTATCTTGAACTGTCTAGGCAATATCTACCTCCCTGGAGATGTTAAGGAGGCAGTTAGATACATAGGTGTGGAACTAAGAAGAGAGATCTGAATGAAGATATAAATTCAGAAGTTGTCAACATGTAGTTAATAATTGAAAGGATGGATATGCATGAGAATCCTGAAGGAAAGAGTAGAGTGACAATAAAAGAAGAGGACCTCAGACTAGCCACAGATCTATGCAACAAACCTGTATCAAATCAATGAGTAAATTAAAAAAGTGTATAATAGCTTTGTCTTTATGAGTAAGCCAGGTCAGTGACGTGTGCCAGTAGTGCTTTTTAGAGCCCAGGTGGTCAGAGAATCTTCCTGGTTAGGGGACTAGGTCCCGAGAAGAGGAAAAGCAACCAGAGGAGACCAGAAAGAAGAGGCAGAGAAATAAGAGGAAAACAGGAAACTGTGGAGTCACAGAAGACAAAGGAAATAAAAATTTTTGAAGAAGAAAGTAGTAGTCAATCTATGAGAAATAAGATGTGTGCTGTCTATTAATATAGTGGCATAAAGGTCATTGCTGATCCTAGTAAGACAAATATAGTAGGTGGTAGAATTGTAAGCAGATGATTATGAGTAAAGTCCAGGTAAATTGTTTCTAGAAGTTTAGTTGTAAAAAAAAAATAATGACAAAGGGGGCAGCGCCTGTGGCTCAAAGGAGTAAGGCGCCAGCCCCATATGCCAGAGGTGGAGGGTTCAAACCCAGCCCCGGCCAAAAACTGGAAAAAAAAAAAAAAGACAAAGGATAGATGGAGTGTTAGGCAGAAGGGGACATAGGGTCTGTGGAAGATTTTAATATGGTAGATATTTGAACATGTTTGACTATCAGAAATACCCTTAAAAAAAAAAGTATATTGAGCATAACAATTTTCTTCCAATATTTGTTTGCTCATATTATTCTGTGGGTCAGAGATCTAATATTATTTAAAACTTTTGATTGAACTTGTCAAAAAAATCTGGCTTAAGTAAAAAAAGAAAGAAAAAGTAGGACAATTTATTGCCTCGTGTCATTAAAAAGTCCACAGTTAGGGATGACTTAAGACATGGTGGGATTTGAAGGCTAAATGATCAAGCTGGAACTAGTCTTTCCCCATCTCTCAGCATTGTTGTCATTCATTTAAAATTGAGTAAGTCTAGGCATGGTGGTTCATGCCTGCAATCCTAGTACTCTGGGAGGCCAAAGAAGGAGAATTGCTTGAGGTCAGGAGTTTGAGACAGTTTGAGCAAGAGCTAGATCCTGTCTCTATTAAAAATAGAAAAACTAGCCCTCACCTGTAGTTCTAGCTACTTAGGAGGATGAAGAAGGAGGATCACTTGAGCCTGAGAATTTGACGCTGTGATGACACCACTGCACTCTAGCCAGAATGACAGAGCAAGACCCTGTCTCAAGCCCCCTACCCCCCCAAAAAACTATGTATTGAAAATCTACTATGCCCCAGGTTCTATTTTGGGCCTTAAGCTACAATGGCACAAAAGACAAGCAAACCCATAGTAGCTTATCCCAGTTGTCAATATGCCACTATCAGCTATGTTTTTCTTCAGCATTATCCTGGAGATTCTAGTCAGGTCAACAAGTCAAGAAAATTTTAATGGTGTAAGAATCGGGAAGAAATAAAAGTATTATTATATTTAGATGATATGATTGTATATTTAAAAATTCTAATGACTCTACAGATACATTACTAGAATTTATAAGAGATACCAGTAGAGTTGATGAATATAAGATGTGGTAGATAAAATTCTAAGTTGACTCCCAAGAGTCTAAGAGACTCCCAAGATTCCAGTCTCCTGGGATACACACTTCTCCTTAAGTGTCGGTGGACTTCTGAATATGATGAAATTTCACTTACATGATTAGGTTATGCTATGTGGGGGACCAGTGAAGGAATTTTGCAGAGATATAATTTAAGGCCCCTAAATCAATTGAGCTTGAGTTAATCAAAAGGGAGATCATCTTGCTGGTTCTTACCTAATCAGGTGAGCCCTTTAAAAAGATAATTTAGAGGTCAGAGAAATTAGAAGTCAGAGATATTTGAAGCAAAAGAGATGCTTGCTTATGAAATGCCATGTTATGGAAAGGGCCACATGACAGGAAATTGCAGTGGCCTCCAGAAGCTGAAAGTGACTGCTGGATAACAGCCAGCATGAAAGAGGAACCTTAGTCCTACAATTATAAAGAACTGAATTGTGCCCAAAACCTGTGTTCTTGGAAGAGGACCCTAAGCCTGGTATGAGATTGTAGCCCCAGCTGACACCTTGATTTCAGCTTAGTAGACCCTGAACAGATATCTGACATAGCTAATCCATACCTGGACTACTGACTCATGGGAACTGTGAGAATAAATTTATGTTTTTTGAGATGATAAACTTGTGATAATCAATTATGGAACAATAGAAAACTACTATATAAAGTCAATAACCAAAAATTTGATTATTTTCCTATATACCAGCAATAATTTCTTTTGAACTTTATGTTAACATTTACAATTATGCACAAATATCAAATGCCTAGGAATAAATTTAATGAAAAGGCACAAGATCCCTTTACACAGAAAACTACAGAATTTTATTAAAAGAAATTAAAGATAATCTAAATAAATAGAAATATATACAATGTTCATGGATTGGGAGTTTTAATTTTGTAAATATGTCAATCTCTCCAAATTAATTTATAGATGCAACGAAATCTTTTTTTTTTTTTTTTTTTTTTTTTTCATTTTTTGGCCAGGGGTGGGTTTGAACCCACCACCTCCAGCATATGGGGCCAGCGCCCTACTCCTTTGAGCCACAGGCACTGCCCCATGCAACGAAATCTTGATGAAAATCTCAACAAGTTTATTTGTGGAAAATAGCAACCTTATTATAAAATGTAGATGGAACTGCAACGGGCCAAGAATAGCCAAAATGCTCTTATAAAGAACAAGGTGGGAAGACTTACTTTACTGATTATCAAGGTTTATTATAAACCTACAATATAATATGGCATGGTGTAAAAATAGTAAGGTATTAATATGAGGATAGGCAGACTTAATCAAGGAGAGTAAAGAGTCCAGAAGCATATCCATTAAAATATAGATGCTTTATTTATGAAAAATGTGACATTGCAGATCAGTAAAAAGGACTGGTCTTTACAAAACAAACACTTCTGGGTTGATTGGATCCTTACTTTCCACCCTACACAAAAAGTTAATTCCATGTGGATTGTAGATCTAAATGCCAAAGGGAAAATAATGAAGTTTAGACAAGATAACATAGAGAAACATTTTACTGTAGGACACACAAAAAAACTACCATAGATTTGAATACATTAAAATTAGGAACATTTGCAAACCAGAGTATAAGAAGGTATTACAACCCATGCAACTAAAAAGAGTTCATATCCAGAATATTCTAAAAGACAAAAATTTTAAAACTTCCCACAAATTTAAAAGGAAAAAGTGGGTAACTCATTGGAAAAATCATGTAGACATTTCACATAAAAAAGATATACAAATGGCCAGTAAACATATGAAAAATATTCAGCTTCATTCATAGTTAAGAAAATGCAATGTGATATACTACACATCCACATTTGAAAGATTAATAATATTGACTATTCGGCACCAGCCACATACACTGAAGTTTGAGGGTGTGAACCCCTCCAGGGCCAGCTAACCAACAATGGCAACTGTAACAAAAAACAGTCGGGTGTTGTGGCGGGCACCTATAGTCCCAGCTTCCTGGGAGGCTGAGGCAAGAGCATTGCTTGAGCCCAAGAGTTTGAAGTTGCTGTGAGCTGTGACACCATAGCACTCTACTTAGGGTGGCATAGTGAGACTCTGCCCCCCCCCCAAAAAAAGTAATAATATTGAATATTGCTTAGGCTATGGCACGACAGGTATGTACTAGGGTAGAAGAGTAAATTTGTACAATCACTTTGGGAAATAATTAGTCAATTTCTCTTAAAGCTGAAGATGTATACCCTCTACGGTCTACACATTCTATTCTATTAGGAATATATCCAGTAGATATGCAAGCATATGTGCACCAAAGACATTAACAATAATGTTGAGTGACAGCAGCCAGATGCACAAGAATGCATAGTATATAATTCTATTTATATAAATTTAAAAACTGGCAAAACTACAGTGTTAGTGGCTATGGAGAGACAGTGTAGTGATTCAGAGAGGTGTGAAGGGATAATGTTCTTTCTAGATCTGGGTGATAGGTAAATGGGTATATTCACCTTGTAATAATTTTTGATCCAAACATTTGTTTTGTGCTCTCTGTAAGTGAGTGATAAAAAAGATTTTAAAATAAAACCAAACTTTCTTCTACCATGGACTTTGTATTCTGCTGTGAGGATCCTTGCTCTCCTCCCTGTTAGATGGCTTCATTCTCAGGCTACGAGTGGTGGCAAGTGATGAAAGGATTCTTGCCAGCAGCTCCTACTATACAACTTCCTGCTTCGAACCAGCAAAAGCCAAAATATATTTGTCTTAGAAGCTGAGCAAAAATCCCACATTGCCTCTCACTGGTTCTAACTGGGTCAAGCTTCAGTCCCTGACCAAACAACCATGGCCAATGTGAGGTTGTAATTTGCCAGGCCTGAATAACATCCATTCCCGGAAGCCAGAATCAAATACAGTCACCTTCACCAGAACACAGAAAATGAGAATGGGGAAAGATGTGGTTCTCTAGAAAACAAAACAAAACTGTGGTCTCCTTTCAGAAGAGGAAATAAATGTTATGTTGAAAACCCAAAAAATATCTGTAACAGTTCTCACACAAGTGAGAACATAGATCTGCTGCTTTGTGTTAGGCCAACTTCTGTTTTAATCTCTTTCATTTTACCACACATCTTGGCTTGCCTCCCTCTTCCATTCCTATAATGACTGAAATTGGACTCTTCTTCCCTTTCAAGAAATAGGGTACTGTCTTCGACTCTACCTCTGTTTTTCTGACATTGAAAGAAGCCAAAAACAAAACAAGTGTAAAACAAGAACAATAACAACAAAAAACCATTTAGGTTTTTAAGTGTTTGTTTCTGCTGGAAACTATAATATAAGGATTAATAAAAATAACCACATTGGGTATGGTGGCTCATATCTGTAATTCTAGCAATTTGGGAGGTTGAAGCAGGATGATTTCTTGAGGCCAGGAGTTTGAGAACAACCTGAGTAAGAGCAAGACCCATCCCTAGATAGGAAAATTAGCCAGGTGTGGTGACACTTGCCTGTAGTCTCAACTACTTGGAAGGCTGAGGCAGAAGAATGGTTTAAGCTGAGGAGTTTGAGATTGCAGTGAACTACCATGACACCACTGTCTTCTAGTCCAGGCAACAGAGCAAGCCCCTGTCTCAAACAAAAACAAAAACCACCTTAGAAAAAAAGTTCTATTTCTACCCTCCTTTCAAGTACCTCAGGTGCTACCTCCTCTTTTAAGCTTTTTTTTTTACCACAGCCTTACCCGATCCAAGATATTAAGCTCCTCTGACCTTGTGCTCATGAATACTGTACACTTATCATGAATTCTGTTCACTTATCTGTCTTAACCACTGGCTCATAGGTTCCTTGAAGGCAGGGATTGCATCACCAGTACAAAGTTCAGTGTCTGGGACACACACAATGGAAGCTCCATAAATGTTTTCAGAATTAGTAATTCATACTCCAATTACATTTAATCCTGATAACACCCTGTGAGGTAGACATGATCAACCTGAGGCTTGGAGAGGTAAGGTAAGTGACTTGCTCAAGGTCATAAATAGTGGTCAGGATTGGAGCTCAAATCTGTCTGATGCCAAAACCTGTGCTCTTTGTCAAAAATGTTCATTTATTTGTAATAAGGTTCAAACACTAGCTTGGAGAAGTTTTCCCTTATTGAATCCTGCCTGTCCTAAGCCTTTCTGTCATTGTTCACCTTCATGCATCTTTCGTCAGTCCCTGAACAGACTTGGACTTTCCTGCCTCTGTTTCTGCTGAACTCTACTAATATCTTACCCCTTCTTCAAGGATCAGCTCAGACATCATTTTACAAAACATTCCCTTATCACATAGTCAGAAATGATATCATTGTCTTATGAATTCTATTATTTATCTCCTGAACCACTTACATGGCATTTGTAAAATGCTAGCTTAGTTCAAGCTATTATCGGCTCTTAGTGTTCATATTAAACTATTAATACTAGACCACATCTTGTCCTCTCTATGATCCCTAGTATGGTGATTTGCACATGGTTCACTTGTTAAAAAAACATTGCTCAATAAATTAATGGTGGCAGTGGTGACTTTTTTGTATGCCAACCATTTTTCCTGCTATCTAGGGCTCACGACTGTGTTAGATCTTTCCTCCTTTTTCATATCCTAGACTCTACAGCTTGGGTTCTCTCTGGATAATCAAGGATTACATTCAGAACAACCAAATATCAAGTTGGCAAATTTAGGTATAAATGAACTTTTAGTAGCTGTTAAAAATATGTTTCCACAAATAGTTGGGAAATATGGTTTTGTGAGGAATCTTTTTTTTAATTTAGAAGGACTAGTGACTGAGAGAAGAAAAATAAGGGAATTTATTCCAGGTGTTTCTAAGTGGAGGTAATTTGGTCTGCTAATAGTAAAGCTCCCATTAACTAGGCTTGATTAACTGGCATTAATTGGCACCCCCAGTTACATACATGCACACACAGATTATAGCAGAGAGAGGAACAGAGAGAGAAAAAGAAGAGCAAGAAGAGTGAGGAAGGACCTGCCCTTATTAGAGACAAATGACAAGAGTAGTAAAATAATATCATAGCAGCAACTAACAGCATATGCCGTGCTCTCAATAACAGCGTCATTTCTTGAAATGAAGTAACTCAAAATTCTGAATCATGCAACGAGATTTAAAGATAAAGGGATTTAACCAGAAAAGTGATTTAACCAGCATATCTCATTTCCTACAAATGATGGTTAAGCAATGTGATGCTGTAAGTGAGCCTCCTAAGAGTTGGGGGTATGTATGAATGAATTAGGTTATTAAGTATGAAACATCCAAACATACATCCTCATTCTTTCAAATGCACATTTTGGCTTCTGATTACTTCTCAATTTTTTTTTTTTTTTGAGAAGGGTCTCACCCAAGCTAGAGTGCTGTGACATCAGCCTAGTTCACAACAACCTTAAACTCCTAAGGCTCCTTCCTCAGTCTCCCAAGTAGCTGGGATTACACGTGCCTAGCCCCATGCCTGCCTAATTTTTCTAATTATTGTAGTAGAGAGGGGGGTCTCCCTCTTGCTCAGGCTGGTCTCAAATACCTGAGTTCAATTGATTCTCCCACCTTGGCCTTCTAGAGTACTAGGATTACAGGTGTGAGTCACTACCGTGTCAGGCAACAGAGCAAGCCCCTGTCTCAAACAAAAACAAAAACCACCTTAGAAAAAAAGTTCTATTTCTACCCTCCTTTCAAGTACCTCAGGTGCTACCTCCTCTCTTAAGCTTTTTTTTACCATAGCCTTACCTGATCCAAGATATTCAGCTCCTCTGACCTTGTGCTCATGAATACTGTACACTTATCGTGAATTCTGTTCACTTATCTATCTTAACCACTGGCTCATGGGTTCCTTGAAGGCAGGGATTGCATCACCAGTATATATATAATATATATATATATATATTATATATATATATATATATTTTTTTTTTTTTGTAGAGACAGAGTCTCACTTTATCGCCCATGGTAGAGGGCCGTGGCATCACAGCTCACAGCAACCTCCAGCTCTTGGGCTTAGGCGCAATTCTCTTGCCTCAGCCTCCCAAGTAGCTGGGACTATAGGTGCCTGCCACAACACCCGAGTATTTTTTTGTTGCAGTTTGGCCAGGGCAGGTTTGAATCCGCCACCCTCAGTATATGGGGCTGGCACCCTACTCAATGAACCACAGGTGCCGCCCAGGTCTCAAATATTTTTTAAAAGCAATTTTTGTGAAACCAGGTAAGTCAACAATTCATGTTGCTTTCAAATATGAGTTTCATCATGGAACCAATGCAGCACAGACAGGTTGAAGTATCAACAAAGTGCTGAGGAAGGATGTGGCTAATGAATACATTGATGGTTTGAGATCTTACATTCTGGTGATTTTAATCTTAAAAATGAGCCATGCAGGCAACCTGAGACCAAAGTTATAAAGATAAGCTGAAAGCAATAGTAGAAGCAAATCCATCTCAACGTATGCATGAATTAGCAGCAATGTTTGACACTACTATTCCAACAATATTGGACCATTTGAAACAAATAGGTATGGTAAGGAGCTGGACAAACAGGTTCTGCATGAATTAAACAAATGTCAGAAGAGACATCATCTGTGCTGTTACAACATAAAGATGAATCATTTCTGCCCTGTATTGTTATGTGTGATGAAAAATGGATTCTTTTTGATAATCACAAGCATTGGATATATCTATATACTCAAGTATAAGCCGAGTTTTTTCGGCACAAAATTTGTGCCAAAAAACCCGAACTCAGCACAAATTTTATGCCGAAAAAACTCGGCTTATACTCGAGTATATATGGTAGATGAAGTGCCAAAACACAGTCCAAAACTGAAAATTCATCAACAAAAGCAATGGTATCTGTTTGGTGGTCCAGCACTGATATTGACCACTACAATTTCATGAAACCTGCTCAGCTGATTATAATGGATATCTACTGCAACCAGTTTGGGTGATATGATGAGGATGCTTTAATTAAGCAGCTAAGATTGGCCAATAGAGCCAGCCAATCCTCTTGTAAGACAAGGCTTGACCACATGTCACACAAACAACACTGCTCAAACTACAGAAGCTGGCCTTGGAAACTCTCTGTCATCTGCCATATTCACCAGACCTCACACCAACTACCACTTCTTCCAAGGAAAAATAATCAATTGTCAACAAGCTGTGGAAAACACCTTCCATGATTTCTTTACCACTCACTCTCCAGCCTCCCTCACTACTGGCGTATACAAGCTACTGCGAAGATGCCAAAACTGTGTCGATAGGTCAGGAACATACTTTGATTAATTGTACTGCTTCTTGTGTGAAACATAATAAACTAAACTTTTGAATCAAAATCAGACACTTCATATTTAATGTCAACTTTACAAAGTTGTTAAAGCAGCTAAACTAACAAGAAGTATAAGGGTATTTTTAAGGAATCCTCGATATGCAGCTGGAAAAGAAGATCCTGGTGTGATTTCTTTTCTGATAAATTGCAGGCTTCATCAGTGATCAGGTTTCCTGTTACACTGCAGCAACTGATACCAAGTGATCATTTAGGTGCCAGAAAAGAAAGAATATAAAGAGGCATGACTGAAGTACTAAAAATTGCAATTACAGAGGGCACATGAAATTGGTCTATTCCTCCTTTTTGTCTTATTAAACAATACAAGAACAAAAGAATTTCAAGCAAATTTTAATATTAATGTGCTTACCAGAAAAGTAGGATTTCTTGTGGCATTTTTAAAAGGGTATTATTCACCCTGGCAAAGGGGAGATAGAGAAAAAGGCTGACATAGGTATATATTTTTAACTGAATAATCATATATTTTAACATTAATGACAAACTCAACAAAATCAAGTTTTGCATGATTAGAATCCAAGAACTATTGGGCTAACAATGAAGATTCTACTAGAGGAACACAACAACTATTACTATAAGTAAGGTTGAAAACAAATCAGCATGGTAGACAAAGTGGCCAATACTGTATGTCAAACAGTGTTCAAGAAAGGAAGACAAGGATAATGGTGTGTTTACAGCTACTTCCCCATTATTTGTAAGAAATATTCTCTGAGTTTTGGTTTTTCTTTTGCTTGGATTGCCTTCCCTGGGCCCCTTCCTAACTCTCCCTTCCCAAATCTTCATATTCATAATCTTCATAATCTTCCAGGGAAGGATTGCCTTCCCTGGGCCCCTTCCTAACTCTCCCTTCCCAAATCTTCATAAATTTGACCTCTCATTCAGAGACCTTTCTAAAAAGCAGTTTAATCCAGGCAGCAATCTCTGATCTCACTACTAAGAAAGAGCAATCTAGTGGCTCAAGGAGTAGGGTGCTGGCCCCATATACCAGGGGTGGTGGGTTCAAGCCCAGCCCCAGCCAAAACTGAAAAAAAAAAACAACCCCCCCAGAAAAAACCCCCCAAAAACTTGTGTTCTGTAATATAGAAAGAACTTTAGAATATCAGCCAGTACTTGTTCAGACACTTGAAAGAGCAATCTAGCTGGGCACATGCCTATAATCCCAGCACATTGGAAAACTAAGGTGGGAGGATTGCTTGAAGTCAGGAGTTCAAGACCAACTTGAACAATGTAGTGAGACCCTTGTTTCTAAAAAAAATTTTAAAAATTAGCCAGGTGTCATGGTGGGCACCTATAGTCTTATTTATTTGGGAGGCTGAGGCAGGAAGATCACTTGAACCCAGAAATTTGAGGTTGCAGAAAGCTAGGCTGATGCCAGGGCACTCTAGCCTGGGTAACAGAGTGAGACTCAAAAAAAAAAAAAAAAAAAAAAAAAAGAAAAAAGAAATTAATACAATTTTTTCTTTCTTAAAATGTGTGTACTTTTTTTTGTTTTTAATGAGGCATTGTTCTCTAGCTTGCTTTCCTGTAATTGCTTTACAACTCAGGAGCCATATAGCTGAGGGTCATAAAGATTCTTAGTTTTCTTCATTGCTCTTACAGACAATGTCACCCTTGGGAAACCTAAGGCTAGTTTTTGAGATATCTTCCAGGCCCTGCATTCCAGTGGAAGAGCTGACCCACCTAGACCAGTGGCCCATATCAAGGAACCAACTTAACTGCTCTTTCAACCCCCATCCAAAAACCAACTCAGCAATAAAGAAAATTTTTTCTATACTCCTATAGTTCTGCCCCTAACCCAGCAAATAGCATAATTGCCTAGGCTTTTGCCCTCTACTATGTTAATAAAGCCTTTCTCCTCTTGGGGAGACAGATTTGAGAACTTCCTTCAGTATCTTCACATAATGCCTGTGATATTAATCTCTTCCTCTGCATTAAACCCTGCTGTCTCCTTGTGTTGGCTTCTGCCTGAAATAGTAGGCAATGAACTTTGTAAAGAGGATCGCTGGAGCCCAAAAGTTTGATGTTAAAGTGAGCTATGATCACATCACTGCCCTCTAGGTTAGGTGACAGAGTGAGACCATATCTCTATAAAAAGCAGAAAAAGAAAGAGTAATCTGCTCTGAATCCCTCTTCCATTACTCTCATGCACTAGTCATTTTCTGCCTTGTCATGTGGATGTACAGTAGTTTATTATGAGGTTAGTTTTCCCTTCTAGATCTTAAACATAAAATTCATGATTTATCTCTGTATTTTTTAATTATCATTAAGTTTCTTATGGAATGAGCAACTAACAAATATTTACAAATAAATATAAATGTGTGTTTAAAGAATGGAATAGTTAGAATGGAGTTACATTAATTTCACTTTTTCATGTTACATTCTCTTTGACCAATGTCTCATCTTTTCCAAAGATAAAGATGTAGTTTTTATGACTTCATGGGCTAATCATCACCAGCATTCAGGATTCTTTATGTGAATTAATATTATAAATTTAATCATATTTTAATGCCAGAGGGTCTTGCTGTTTAGAGGAACCACATATGAAATCCTTCTGAAATATTTAACTCCCAACTGAAGTGTTTTATAAGTTGTGATTTTAATATATGAGGGTCATTTGTGTTTTTTATATTTGTATTTTATAGTGCTATACACTAAAAAGAGTGACATGTACTGTATATAAGTACATACATATACTATATCTTTGTTTTTAGCACTATGTATTTTGACAAATGCATAGAGTCACACAACCAAAAGACAGAAAATGCCATCACCCAAAAAATTGCCTCATGCTATCCTTTTGTTAGCCTGCCCCCTTTTCCCCAACCTTTGGTAACAACCAATCTGTTCTCTGTCCCTATAAGATTTGCCTTTTCCAGAATGTCACATAAATGAAATTAGACAGTATATAGCCTTGTGAGTCTGACTTTTTCACTTAGCAGAATGCATTTGAGATTAATTCATATTGTTGTATATATCAATAGTTCATTCCTTTTAGTTGCTATGGAGGTACTATAGTTAAAGAATATTTGGGTTGTTTCCAGGTTGTGGCTATTACCTATTGTAAATAAATGTACTATAAATATTCATATACATGTTTTTGTGTGAACACATACCTTCATTTTTCTTGAGTAAATATCCAGAAGAAGGATTGTTTGGTTATAAGGTAAGTATGTGTTTAATTTCACAAAAACTGCCAACTATTTTCCAAAGTGACTGGAACGATTTTGCATTCCCATAATGTGTGAGAATTGCTCTGCACTGTTACCAGCACCTGGTAGTATACATTTTGTTTTTAAAAAACATTATAATGAGTGTGTAGTATTATCTCATTGTGGTTTTAATTTGTATTTTTCTAATTACTGAAGATGTTACACGTATTTTCATATACCTATTTGCTATCTACATATCTTCTTTGGTGAAATATATTTTGAAATCTTAAAAGTCTGGTCCTTTGTTTTTTATGGTTTGCTTTTATTTAAATGCCTTCTTTTTTTCTTTTATTAAGATAAAGTCTTGTTCTGTTGCCCAAGCTGGAGTGCAGTGGCAGGATCATACCTCACCATAACCTTGAATTCCTATGCTCAAGTGATCCTCCTTCCTCAACCTCCTGAGTAGCTAGAATTACATCATACCTGGCTAATTTTTAATTTTAATTTTACTTGTTTGTAGAAGCAGGGTCTCTATGTTGCCCAGGCTGGTCTTGAACTCCTGGCCTCAAGTAATCCTCCTGCCTCAGCCTCCCAAATTTCTAGGATTACAGATGTGAACCACTATGCAAGGCTTATTTAAACTTTTTAAAAATCATATTATTAATTTAATATTGTTAATTCTAATTTTGTAAGAAAATGAGAAAAAACAGATAAGAAAAAAAGAGAATTGAAATCATCTTTGAACCCATAACTAAGAGATGACTATATAACATTGTGGTATAGTACTTCCATATTAATTTTTATGTGAGTGTACATGTTACAGACATGTAACTTGAACTTCCTTGATTGCATCAGCCTAAATTTACTGTCTGACAGCGAACTATTAGATTCATTTCTACATTCTGCTCACAAAATGCAACTTAAGATAGGAGAATTTGAAAAAAAAGTGGGGAGAGAGCAGAGAGAGAAAGAAGGAGGGAGAGGTGGGGAAAGGAAGAGATAAAACAACAAAACAAAACAAAGGAAAAAAGGTAGGAAAATATGGCTTCTTTTAGAAAGCAACTAAATAGTCTCAGAAAAAAATACCTTCACAGACTGAAATTTGATAGGCTGGTTTACCAACTGATCACAGTAAGTAAAGTCCACCATTTGATGATTTGCTCTAGCAAGGGCTTTTAATATACTTTTAAAGTTTATTTTTCTTAAGTAAAAACAGAAAAAAAGACCAAAGAATTCAGAAAAGCGCACAGTATCAGAGGTAGCAAACAAACAAGAAAATCAGAGGAAACCAAGATGATAGAGGCTGCAGAAGACAATTTTATTAAAAAGCATTTGGATGGCTCAGCACCCGTAGCTCAGTAGCTAGGACACTAGCCACATACACTGGGGCTGGCAGTTCAAACCCGGCCTGCTAAACAACAATAACAACCACAGCAAAAAAATAGCCGGGCATTGTGGTGGGCACCTGTAGTCCCAACTACTCTGGAGGCTGAGGCAAGAGAATCGCCTAAGCCCAACAGTTGGAGGTTGCTGTTTAAGCCCAAGAGTTTGAGGTTGCTGTGAGCTGTGATGTCACAGCACTCTACCAAGGGCGATGTAGTAAAACTGTCTCAAAATAAATAAATAAAGAGATAAAATTAAAAAAAAAAAGCATTTGTAAATTAAAAACACTATTGTTGAATTAAAAATCCCAAGAGAAGCATGGAAGAATACTGAAGACACTTCTCAGAAAGTCAAACATGAAGACAATGAGAAGGAAAATTGGAGAAGATAGATAAGAGACAAAGAATCAACCCAAATTCTATTGTTTAGAAGGTCTAGAGCAGTGGTTCTCAGCCTTTCTATGCCTCCTAATGCTACGACCCTTTAATACAGCTCCTCATGTTGTGGTGACCCCCAACCATAAAATTATTTTTGTTGCTACTTTATAACGATAATTCTGCTACTGTTATGAATAATAATGTAAATATCTGATATGCAGGATCTATTTGCATTGTTACAAAGGGGTTGTGACCACAGGTTGAGAACTGCTAGTCTAGAGAGTATAGAACAAAAATCAAAGAGAAAAAAAGTATAAAAGAAATCTAAAGAAGTTTATATGAAGTAAGGAACACACATCTCCAGGTCAGACTATGCAATCCAATGAATGAAAAAGAATCTATAGTAAGGACATGGTCATGAAATGTTAGAGTACCGGTAATAAAAACCATAAAAACTTCCAAAGAAAGGAAAAATGTATTAAAAGGAGAAGAAACAGTAACTTCAGGCTTCTCAATAGTGTCACTGAATTCTAGAAGACAATGGAATATTACATTCAACGTTCTGAAGTAAAATTATGCTTACACAAGAATTTTATACCTAATCACCAATAAAGGATGAGGGTAAAATAGAGACATTTTTAAAGATTCAACGACACAAAACTTTGCCTTTATGTACCTTTTCTTAGGAAATTACTAATTCAGAAATATAAGAGAGTATACCAAGAAGGAAAAGGAGTGTAGGAAGTGGGGGAAGTAGCATAGAGCACAATAAGAGGAAATTCTGGGATGACAACCATGCCCCAAGCCTCAGAAGGAGTCAGTCCTGATTAGATCAGGAGGACAGGAGATATGGGAGAGAGGCCTTCAGAAAAAAATGGAATTGCTAGATTGTTGGATGGTTTTGTGTTTGGAAAAAATATTACTAGCCTGTTGATGCTTAGAATCTTTATATAGTCATAATTATGTAAATACTACTGCTGAATTAATCAAAACATTTTTGATTGCCCTGTGATATTTTTGCCAAGAATTCCTGCCATATGACATTTAAAGATTATAATAAAACTATAATGAGAGGATGTGGGGAAAGGAAGTGGTGGAGATTGAGCTAAAGGGCTAAATCCTCAAATACCATAACAGGTTGCCAATGTCAAGAAACAATGTTTTAAACTGATAAATCAAGAAAAGGCTGAATGAACAAATTATTTAATCAAAAAGAGGTAAACAGCAGATGAAATAGCTAAAAGTTTCATGACAGTGGCAGATTGGAAAGCACTATGGGTAAGAAATGGAGCAGAGGTACATTATTTTTCTATCTAAGTCTTTTAGAATGATTAATTTTTAAAATACCATGTGTTGGGCGGTGCCTGTGGCTCAGAGAGTAGGGTGCCAGCCCCATATACTGAGGGTGGCGGGTTCAAACCCGGCCCAGCCAAACTGCAACAACAAAAAAAATAGCTGGGCAGGCATTGTGGTGGGCACCTGTAGTCCCAGATACTCTGAAGCCTGAGGCAAGAGAATCGCCTAAGCCCAGCAGTTGGAGGTTGCTGTCAGCTGTGACACCATAGCGCTCTACGGAGGATGACAAAGTGAGTCTCTGTCTCAAAATAAATAAATAAAATAAAATAAAATAAAATAAAATAAAATAAAATACTATGTGTAAGCCAGGCACAGTGGTGCATGCCTTTAGTCTAGCTACTCTGAAGGCTTGTATAACTGGGACAGGAGCACAGGACTCCAACCTGAGCAATATAGCCAGATACAGTTTCCAAAAAACAAAACAATAAACAAACAAATCCCACCATGTACATATATTACTTTGATTTAAAATAATTTAAAAATATTTGTATATTTGTTTATTTTCAGATAGAATTTAAATTAGATCAAAGACTAACTTTTTAAAGGTTTTTTCTATAAACTATAAAATTGTCTTCACTGTAATTACTTACACTTTCACCAGCAGCATATGATAGTACCCGTTTTTCTACATCCTTGCTAATGTGGATTTTTTAAAAAATCTTTGCCAATTGTCTAGGCAAAAAAAAAAAAAAAAATCTTGCTGTTGATAAAAATGTGTTTTCTTTTATAAGTAGGTCCTGCATGTAGCTAAAGTTAAGTGACATTTTGTTTGCTTCTTGTTGAGTTTCTAAATTAATACTTGATAAAATTACCAATCTTCTATACAAACACTTGTATTTACATCGAGATTCTGTACTTAGAATGCCAAAATTGTCTTCATTGTGAAGTAACAGAAAACATAAGGTATCCTAAACTGAATTATTTATCTGCTTATCTGAAACAGTGTCTTTTGACTTCCCTATCTATAAATAGTCCCTGATAATTTTTGACCCTTTCCTCTCTATTTAGCCAGTCATATAGTTAAAGTTGACTCTTCTCAGACTCTCATACCTGTTGCGTTCTTTCTTTCTTTTTTTAAAATTAAATCATAGCTGTGTACATTAATGCAATCATGGGGTACAATGTGCTGGTTTTATATTCAATTTGAAGTATTTTCATCCAACTGGTTAACATAGCCTTCACTGCATTTTCTTAGTTATTGTGTTAAGACATTTGTATTCTTAGTAAATTTCACATGTACCCTTGTGAGATGCACCATAGGTGTGGTCCCACCAATAACCCTCCCTCCACCCGTCCTCCCTGCCTTATTTCTATTCTCACTTATAACCACTCAAATGTTGCTTTTGCTTTCAGTAGAATTTTGATAGATATTTCCAAATTAGTCTTCTAAACGAATTATTTTTAATTTCATTAATTTTTTTTTTTTTTTAGCAACAAGGTCTTGCTCTGTTATCCAAGCTGGAGCACAGTGGCATGATTATAGCTTGCTGCAACCTCTACCTCTTAGGCTTAAGTGATCCTCCTGCTTTACCCTCCCAAGTAGTTGGGACTATAGGTTCATACTACTGAGCCCAGTTTTTTTTTGTTTTTTTTTTTTTATTCTTTTATAGAAATGGGGGTCTCACAATGTTGCCCAGGCTGGTCTTGAACTCCTGGTCTTTAGTAATCCTCCTTCCTTGGCCTCCCAAAGTTATGGTATTACAGGCATGAGGCACCATGCCAGCCCCTTCCAAAGAATTTTATATGAATCTATAGCAGTCCTCAAACTGTCAGCAACAATTGAGATTAACTTTTTTTTATCTTTATCAATCTAATAGGTGAAAAATGGATGGCACTTCATTATTATTTTGAATTGTGTTGCTTATGTATGTAGGCAGAAATACATTCTTGGTTACATGGACAGGCTAGGGCCAGGACACTAGTAATGCCAATGTTTCACTGAAAGCCTTTACAATGGAAGACAGGGAGGAAGGGGGCTGGAATGGAGGCTAAAGCCATCATCATTATTTTCATTTATGATTTGGGGGGTTTATACCTTTCTCTACCCTAAGACTAATATTTCATGTGTGTTTTTTTTTTCAACTTTCCAAAACATTGAAATATATAAAAGTAGAGAGAATAGAATAGTGAAATTTCATGTATCTATCATACAGCTTTAAAAATTATGAAGTATATGGCTTGTCATGTGTCTCTTGTCTATAATCCCAACACTTTGGGAGGCTGAGGCAGGAGGATCACTTGAGGATTGGAGTTTGAGATTGACCTGGGCAACAGCTTGAGACCTTGTCTCAAAACCAAACAAAAAAAACAAACAAAAAACACCCCATCTCTTTAAAAAAATTAGCTTGGCATAGTGGTACATACCCACCTTGGGCAGCAGATTGAGATCTTGTCTCCAAACAAAAATTATTAACAATCTATATTTTTGTTTTATTTATTCCATATCTAATTATTTTTCTAAATTTTTTGAAGAAAAGCTCGGGTATCATATCATTTCATTTATCTATCATTTAATACATTTCTGTAACTTGTTGACATGTAATATGCATATTAAAGTGTATAGCTCAATTTTTACAAAATTAAAACACTCATATGACTACATTCCATATCAAGAAATAGAAAATTTCCAATGCTTCAGACATCACTTTTTTGTCCTCTCTGAGTCTCTACCGAAAGTTAAGCACTATTTTAACTGCTGTCAGCTTTAATTAGTTTTGTCTGGTTTTGATCTTTATATACATAGAACTGCATTACAAACTTTACATATATAAATGGTATCATATTGTTTGATGTCATTCAACATTATGTTTTTAAGATTCATTCATATGTAGTTTGTTCATACATTATACTATAGAGTATTTACATACTATGGAGAATAGAAAGAGTACTTCATTGTATAAATATTCCATAGGTTTTATAACTATACTATTAACAGATATTTGGGTTGTTTTTAATTTTTGGCTATTGAAAATAGTGCTGCTATGATCATTCTTATACAAGTCTTTTGCTGCACATATGTTTTCCTTTCTGTTGTGTGTACACCTAGAAGCTGCTTTGCTGGATCATACAGTATGCTCATGTTCAGTTTTTGTAAATTGTTTTCTAAAATGTTTGTACCAAGTTACACTCCCACAAGCAGTATGAGAGTTTTAATAGTTCCTCATTGCCAACATTTGGTGTTGTCAGTAGTAAACTGGATTCTCTGGAAAATAGACTCTGAGGAAATTAGCAGGCAGAAATTTTATAAGGAGAAGCTCTTGGGATCAACACGTGTAGAAGGGAAGGGGCAGAGGCAAAATCTGATAGAGGCAAAATTTGAGCTGTGATGCAATTTCAAACAGTGTTCCAGCTATCCCCATGGAGACCTGATCCTTTTGCATAACCCACACCTTGCCACCATGGTATACTGTTTATATCTATTATATTAGCACTAGAAGCTGATGCTGGAGGTTGGCTGAAGTGAACTAGTCAAGTCATTTTGTCTCCTGGTTGTTTAGTGCCTCTTCTGTGGTAGATGCACCTTGTTGACAGGCATTAACACACACTCTTCATGCCCACTTTGTATCCACTCCCATATGGCTGTCTTTCCCTGGCCTTCCTTGTCCCTGATTTTCCAATCTTTCTTCTTCCAGGCTCTGAGTAGCTACTCAAGCCCTTTGCCAATGCTTATGACTCTGTGTATATTCTAACCTCAGATTATTTTTTCTTTCTACACAAAGTGGATAAGTACAAGGAGATAAGTATTTATTGAACCTAGTCAGTGGTTCAGTACCAGGCTATATACCCCATTCCAATTAAGTAAAAATCTTTGGTGGTGGGAACCCAGGCATCAGTGTGTTCATTTAAAAAGTTTTTCAGGTGATTCCATCATTCATCCAAAGTATGCTCAGTTGTTCAGCTTCCTATTAATACTTGAAAGACAATGGTTCTCAAACTTTGTTGTGTATTAGAATCAATTTGTCAGTTTATTTAAAATGCAGATTCTCAATCCTTACGCCCATAGATTCTGATTCAGAGGACTGAGTCAAGGCTGGTCCTCTTTGCATTTTTTTTTTTGCAGTTTTTGGCCGGGGCTGGGTTTGAACCCACCACCTCCAGCATATGGGGCCGGCACCCTACTCCTTTGAGCCACATGCGCTCCCCCCCTCTTTGCATTTTTCATTCACCCAAGGGTAGGTGATTCTGATGAAAGTAGATCAAAGAGCTAACGATGGAAAACTCTAATACTGGTTCTTGCTTTCAAGGAATTTAAATCTCATAGAGGAACAAGGTATTTTAATTGGTGGCAGGAGGAATTTTAGCAAAGAGTGTTGAAAAATCATCACTAAACGATTTTAGAAATTGAATAATCTACTATCCACTTAGATGACTTAAATTAAATCTATACTTGAAAAGGGATGGTCTACAAGACCCTAAATAAGCCTATGTTTAAAATGCTTCATAAGTGATTTGACTTTTTAAAACGCCAGGCTAGGCTGGGTGCAGCAGCTCACACCCTATAATCCTAGCACTTTGGGAGGCTGAGGCAGGAGGATCAGTTGAGGCTAGGAGTTTGAGACCAGCCTAGAAAACAAAATGAGTCCCTTCCCCCTGCTCCAACCCACATCTACAAAAATAAAAAAAGAAATTAGCTGGTGTGGTGGTGCATACCTGTAGTCCTGGCTTCTCAGGAGGCTGAGGCAAGAGGATCGCTTGAGCCCAGGAATTTGAAGTTGCAGTGAGTTATGATGATACTACTGCACTCTATCCTGGGCAAGAGAGTAAGACTCTGTCTCAAAAAAATAAATAAAAACCAGACTACATTACAGAAAATGTTCTCAAAAGAATCAGCCAAATTAAAATTACAGATGGCTCTTTGCTATCTTTAGATATATGTTTTAATATTCATGTGGAGCACTCTTTTCTGCTAAAGCCCATAGACAACTGGCAGTAGCAATTTTCACTGTCTAGAGTACAGCCTCTCCAATTTGACATGCATGAGAATCACCTAGATTTCTTGTTTAAATGCAGATTAAGATTCTGGGTAAGTCTGGGCTAAAGCCCAAGATCCTGCATTCCTAACAAGCTCCCACGTGATGCTGATGCAGGTGGTCTGGGACTCATACTTAGAGTAGCTAAGTTCTGTGGGCTCTTATTCGTCCCTTCCAGCCATCACTTCGCTTTACAACAAATTCTGTCCCACTTTGGTCCCTTGGGATAAGCCCAAGAAGATGGTCAAATCTGAGTGATCAAGTGATCCCAATTCATGTTCTGCCTTGCAAGTTAGAATGAGGACTTAAAGAAATGAAAACTTAAACTATAGTTAAGTGCAGACTTTAACAACAGTTATAAATTTTAGAAAAGTAATCAACGCTCTACATATTCATATTCTTCACATTCATTGATTTTAGCAGTATTGAAGTCATTACTTGATCTCTGGCTAATTAACAAGATTTAAAAAGAAGTCTCACTGGAAATGATGTGTTAAACAACTTATCTGTTGACATAGCATATAAAATTTTTTTAGAAAGCAGTTTAGTAGCCTGTATCAGGAAACATTAAAATTGTTTATGCCAGAATTATTTTAATGCTCGATCTCATATTCTTATTCCTGATAACTTATAGTAAATAATTTACCTAAACAACAAATAGCTGCTAAACATTTGCCACATGCTCCTTGCTGTAATAGATGGTAGACTAACTCATAGTCAGGAATACACCCACTTTTCATGAAGACATTTACTTCAGTATTAACAAAAATGAAAAACTTGGGAAACGAAATATTCAACAGCTAGCTCAATTTTTACATAACAACTCAAAGGGATAGTTTGAAACACTAAAATTGGTGTGTAGATTATAAAATTGTGTGTAAAATGTATATAAAAAAACGATTGAAGCAAAAAAGAAAGAAAAGTTGAGGTGGGATTTTAAATATTTAGTATTGTTATAATATTTTGATAAATAAAATGGTGCCTTAAAAACCTTATTTGAAAAACCATCACATACATAAATGTGTAGTGGGATCAGATACAGTAAAAGTTCATTTTATTTCTTTAGCTATTGATGCAACTTTTAAAAACTGTCATCTTAGGGTGGCACCTGTGGCTCAAAGAAATAGAGTGCCAGCTCCATATACTACAGGTGGCAGGTTCAAACCTGGCTCTGGCCAAAAAACTGCAAAAGAAAAAAAAAAAACTGTCATCTTATACTAACAAAAAAATTTTTGTTCTTTCCTATCTTTATGCCTGCTTATCCCTATCTTTGAATACAGTTGGGAGATGTTAGAGCTTACCAGTGGTTTACACTGTCAACTTTACAGTGTAGAAAAGAACAGTTTCCTCAACAGAGTGGCAATCTTTTGCAGATATTTTATAATTGCATAAGCCATGCCAATGCCATGGATTCTATAAGGCTAAGACCAGGCAGTACGTCATCTTTCTTTTGGCCATTTTTGCTTTGATGTTTGGTCCTATTTTCCTTACGTTGAAAAGTTTGGGGATATTAGATATTTAGTTTTAAATGTCAACTTGTTTATATTCAAGTTTACTCAATGTTGTAATCCCTAATAATTTTTTTTTTTTTTTTTTGAGACAGAGCCTCAAGCTGTCACCTTGGGTAGAGTGCTGTGGCAGCACAGCTCACAGCAACCTCAAACTCCTGGGTTTGAGGATTCTTTTGCCTCAGCCTCCCAAGTAGCTGGAATTACAGGCGCCCGCCACAACACCTGGCTAGTTTTTGGTTGTAATTGTCTTTGTTGTTTGGCAGGCCCAGGCTGGATTCAAACCTGCCAGTTCTGGTGTATGTGACAGGCGCCTTAGCCACTTGAGCTACAGGCATGGAGCCCCTAATAATTCTTCATGTTCGGTAGGTTCTCAGGTCCAAAGTCATAATTTAGGAAGGGAGTTGGGGTGAGAGGGCACCCTTTGCAGGAAGATCTTGGTAAGCAAAACCTATTCTTAGAAGTTGGTGACTGAATGTAGACCACAGCAGCTGATGGGAGATGAATTGCTTCAAGGCAGGAGTGGAGAATGCAGAAAGGGAAAAGGGGGTTCAGGGGAATGAAGTGATGGGTCCGGTAGTAGCACCTCACTCTTGCTTTTGTAGGGCAAGAATGCTTTTGTAGAAAAAGACCTCCCTTCTTTCCCTCTAGGTTCAATAGCTAGGTCTATGCAATAAAATGACAATGAGCAGGTTAACACCAGAGAAAGTATACAAATGTATTGCATATGTAGGGGCATTATAGGAAAAAAATGCGAATACCCAAAATACCAGTGATAATTGGGAGCTTATATACTGTTTCCATAAGGGAAAGGAGAGGAAGGATATAGGTAACTTAGGGGAAAGTAAATAATCTGGGGTAAGGAATGGGCCCTTAGAAGAACAGATGTGAGCTATAATAGTTTATCTGGGACAATTTATTTGGGTGTGGTGTCTACATCTAGTCTCCTGTCCTATAATAAGAGTCAGTCTGCCCTGGTTGATGAAACTCCCAGGGAGGGATTAATGACAAAGTTCCTTTTGGAAGATCTCTCTATAGGCAGATAAAGGGAGTTCAGAAAAAAGCTTCTCCCTGCATTTGCTATTTTTCAAGTGCCTTCAACTCAAAATAATCAGTATACCAATGTGGCATACTTTGGGACAGCATATCTCAAACTTCTTTGCTTTTGTTTTTCTGAGTCTAGAAAAAATTCTTCCTTTTCTTGGGCACACCTGTCCCCACCAAGAAGACTGAGAAACAAAGAAACAAGCAAAGATTTTATATAATGACAGAGGAACTGTGGTAGGCCTGGCCCCCAAGGAGCAACCTGGAATCTTTGCAGGAAGGCAGGAACAAGGCTTGGGGATGCTGCCCTGAAAACAGTCAATTTTTATTCTCCTTAAATCCTTTTAGCTACATAAGACTTGCCAGGGTTGTGAATAGACAATGATGCAAAGAACTAGTAGGACTGAGGATATCATAAGCCTATCAATAGAGATTTTCTGAAGCTTACTGAGAAACATTCCTGCTGACTGCTGAAGAAAGCCTGCTCCCATATTCAGAGTCGTGGTGATGCCGGTTCCTTCTGAGTACCACACATAGGAATGAGGCTGCCTCCTTGCTTTATCAGTGCCTCCTTTGTTGGCTTCTTCTTATGCTCCTGACACACAGAGGTGAAGATAGATGGGGCTGTGTACACATTCATTTTTCGCGGAGGAAGTGGTTGTTCAGTGACCTTGGGAAAGCCAATGCTAATGTATTACAGCAGGTGGCAGCCTTTCCCTGGGAGAGAAGGAAGAGCCTTTCCTAATCCAAAACTGGTTTGGGATTTATTGCTTTTCTTTGATAGATCAGGGGATGAATCTAGGTCCTGAAGTTGAGATTGGCTTTGTCACAGGGTGAAGAGGAGCAGGGACACTGTACATTAGAAAGGTGGGTGTAGACTCACTTCCATAGCACGGTCCCACAGCTGCTGGCTCTGAGTAACTCAGTGGTTGCCCTCAGGGAGCCTGGCCAAGACCAAACACCATCAGATGTCTCTGAGCAAGGGGCCACAGGGATTCACAGAACTGCCCCAAATACTCAGAATCAGAGCACATCAAGAATTGTGCTGCTTAAAACATTCAAAAATAAAATCAAAATAAATTTTACAAAAGAATTAACATATTGTGAGGGAGGACATTTGATTGTAGAAGTACTCCTTTTTACATTCCAGATCTGTAAAGCAGCTTTTAAACTACTTTGCCAAATGTGTGTGTGGTATTTTTTCAAAAGATGATTAAGTTATTTGCCTTCAAATTGGCAGAGAGCTTAGTAGAAGAAACGTCAGATTTGACAGAGAAACTTGACACTGGAAATACAGAAGGTACCAAAAAAGGGTATACACATTTTAAGAAAGGAAAAAAACTGTATTAAACTTGTGATACTCTATATATACTGATAACATTTATTATGTTGTCTATTGCATCTTGTAATTGCAGAAGTCAAATGTGATTTGAATATTACAAATTTAATACAGTTTTTTCCTTTCTTAAAATGTGTATACCTTTTTTTGGCATCCTCTATATATCTGGTTTGTTTGTGCTTTCTTTTCACTTTTTTAGAGATAGGATCTTTCTCTGCTACCCAGGCTGAAGTGCTGTGACATGATCATAGCTCACTGTAACCTTTAACTCCTGGCCTCAAGTAATCCTCCCTCCATAGCCTCCCAAAGTGTCAGGATTATAGGCCTGAGCTACTGCACATAGCCTATTTCTGCATTGTTAATGGTAGAATTGTACTTACCATTTATCAAGATGTATATAAAAGCTCTGTATATAGAAAATGATGTTGGCCCAGTGCCCATAGCACAGTGGTTACAGCGCCAGCCACATATACCGAGAGTGAAGGTTTCGAACCCGGCCTGGGCCAACTAAACAACTGCAACAAAAAAATAGCCGGGTGTTGTGGTGGGTGCCTGTAGTCCCAGCTACTTGGGAGGCTGAGGCAAGAGAATCGCTGAAGCCCAAGAGTTTGAGGTTGCTGTGAGCTGTGACACCATAGCTGAGGGCGACATAGTGAGACTCTGTCTCAAAAAAAAGAAAAGAAAAGAAAATGTGAGTCAAAATTTAGTGTGGCCAGGCCTGGTGGCTCACATTGGTAATCCTAGCACTTTGGGAGGCCAAGCAGGAGGAATTGCTTGAGGCCAGGAGTTAAAGACCAGTCTGAGCAAAAGCAAGACACTGTCTCTACACATTAACAGAAACATTAGCCGATGTGGTGATTTATGCCTATAGTCCCAGCTACACGGGAGACTGAGGCAGAAGGACCACTTGGAGCCCAGGAGTTTAAGGTTGCAGTGAGCTATGATGATGCCACTGCATGCTAAGCCTAGGTGACAGAGCAAGATCTTGTCTTGGAAAACAAAAAACAAAATTTGGTGTGAATGAGGAGACATTTACTAAAGTCCCTATCGATGGAACTATTAATACTTTGTGGCTAAAGGAAATAGAGTTGATTAGATAGGGATAGGAGCAGACAGAAATCAAAGAACAAACTGTGACTACTGGAATCAATTAAAATTAAATTAAACTAAAACTTAAGTTCAATTCCTTAGTTACACTGGCCACATTTCAAGAGCTCAATAGCCACATGTAGCTAGTGGCTACCATATTGGGCAGCACTGATTTCTGTGAGTAAAATTTGCTTTAAAGCCACTTTCCCCTAAGGCTGTGTCACATAATTGTCTTTCTGACTGAAGAAGGCATCATGCCAGTTCTAATAGAGTAACAATGATCCCCTGTTAGTCAGGATGTGAACCACTTCCTTCCCTCTAAAACAGTATCTGCTGTCTGTACAAGGGAAGTTGGTTTCTCAGAAGCTCACCTTTGTAGAAACATGTCTATTTGGGGGGGAAATTTGAAGTATAGTATTCTTATTTTACTAGAAGACTAGAAGTATATATGGGAAATGCTGTTTTTTCAAGATAGTGAGATTGTAAAAAATTGTTTTTCTGTTCATTTGTATTCTGTACTTTTTTACATAAATATGCATAATAAAATTTAAAAAATCATATACTGACTGGGCACAGTGGCTTAGGAGTTCAAGACCAGCATGAGCAAGAGCAAGATCTCATCTCTCCTAAAAAAAATAGTTAGGTGTTATAGCAGGTGCCTGTAGTTCCAGCTACTCAGGAGGCTGAGGCAAGAGGATGGCTTGAGCACAAGAGTTTGAGCTTGCTGTGAGCTGTGATGCCACGGCACTCTACCCAAGGCAACAGAGTGAGACTGTCTCAAAAAAAAAGAAAAAAAAAAAAATCAGATACTATGTCATAAAAATTGTGAATTGGCTTTTTGTTAATATGTTTTTGATAATACAGTAAATGCTTTTGTATTTGTAGCAAATAAAATATTTTTGAGTACTAATTTAAACAATAGCAGAGAAAGTATAGAATTTAATTATGTGGTTTAAAAGGACAATGCCTGGGTACTCAGTCTTTCTCTAAAGATCAGGATTCACTTATTTGGGGTTGATGGCCCCTACCTTATGTCACACAGTTCAAAGTGAAGCTCAGTCTGCTAGATAATAAACAGGGAAAGGCTGTGAATCATAGTATTACCTTTGTCTTCAGTTAGCAACAAACATCTTTAAAAATGAATAAACTTGGTGTGGGGGGAAGAAAAGGGATCTTTTCAAACCATAGCATCTTCTTTTTTCCAGGTGAGACTCATTAAATAGAAGCCAAAGTTATGTTGCAAATGTAAACAATTTGGAGGCAGAAAAAAAGGCTGAGAACAGGTCAGTAATTGCCAAAGTTCTTTTCCTCTCGAAAATTGTAAGATTTTGTGATAGTTTTAGTTTATATACTTTTTGATACACTCTTTATATGCTTTTTAGTGTACATACCTCATTATATACTTTTACAAAATTATGTACTTTTTAAATTAACATACATTTTAAGGTTTTCTCTAATTAAATTTGTATGCTGTCAAAGATTGTCTTTGTATACATTTAGTTAAATCTCTAGATGAGTCCACTGTAAAATGCTAGCCAAATGAAATAGCAGCCAAAAATGTTTTCAAATATCTAAGTATCCTGAGTGAGTATAGTATATAGAATCACTCACTTTAATGGCCAAATTAAATGGCCACTCATTTTAAGTACAAGAGATAATTCAATGGAAGAGTCAAGTGATAATACAGCACTAAAAAATCAAGATTTACCCCCTCACACACACCTTTCACTTCCTACTTTCTTTACAGTGTAATTTCAGTGGGGTGAATATAATCTTAAAGCTAAGGAAAACAAAAGACATGTGAGTTCCCAGCAATCATCTGTCTAGGCAAATAGTTGGAGATGAGAAAGAACGAACTGAAAAAGGGCAGCAGTCTCATTGCACAGGTGGTGCTCGCAGCTGCAAGGCCTTGGGTCAGACAGCCCTTCTCAGAAACACAGAGAAAAAGTCAGCCTTGTATGTTGCGCTCATTCTCTGCAAGAGGAGAGACCTGGCAGCCTTCAAAAGGAGAATCCTGGAATCAAACCAGGTTCCTTTGTGTTTCCTATTTGACTGAGAGCAAACTATTGCAATCAATCTGCTTTAAAATATTATATATATGAACACACACATATGTACATTTTATATTGCCTGTTGAGGTCCACCTTCCCAACTAAATTGTCTTTGCAGATGTCTTGGAGCTACCCGTTTGTCTCCTCTGTTCTGCTTTTCATAGTCAGATAATATTTCAAATAACTTTTCTTTTTGCTTGATGGAAAAAAACAAGCTAGGGTCACTGATCTGACTCTGCAATATGTTTATTCTTGGTCTCACACTGCACTTCTAGTTTCATAAAGAAGGCTGCATTTAGGCTTTGGTTTACAGAGTTAGTTTACAAGGATATCCTTCACTCTATTTTATTTCCAGTCTCTGGCTTTTCATGGATGTGTGTTTTACTCAAGTGTTCCCAGAGGCCTGAAAGGACTGGCTAGATGGAGGAGCCTTGAATTGCTGCTCACACAGCTTCTATGGATTATCCAAAAAAAAAAAAAAAAAAAAAAAAAGCATGCACTGCATCCCATTTGTGGGATGAAAAAAAATTCAATAAAGAAAGATAGGATTTATATCTTTTGTTTTCTTTTAGATTTTGTGTAAAGACTTGCACTAATCACCTTTGTCAGATTATTGTACGTGATCATCTACGAGATCTGACAATTAAGTTTGCAAACTCACCCTCAAAAAAGTGCTACATGCCTCATGCTGAATATCATTACAATTACCTTTGAAGCACCAATGCCTAGTTTACTCTTCAAAGTAATTTTGGAACTCTTTTCCTAGAATGGTTATCAAAGCTGTCATATTACCCTTGATGCCCTGAATGTCATCAAAACATCTTCTTTTCAATATTTCCTTTATCTTTGGGTAAAGATCAGGTGAGTAGGGAGGGTATTCTAAGTTGTTTGTGTACTGGCTAAAAACTCCCTCACAGACAGTGTCATGTGAACTGGTGCATTGTTGTGATGCAAGAGCCATGAGTTGTTGGTCAAGATTTTCTGTTAAGATTATCCTAACTAGGACCAGGCAAAGGGGCTCACACCTGTGAGGCCAAGGCAGGTGGATTGTTTGAGCGCAGGAGTTCAAGACCAGCCAGAGCAAGAGCTTCTCTAAAAAGCAACTGGGCATTGTTGTAGGTGCCTGTACTCCCGGCTACTCAGGAGGCTGAAGCAAGAGGATTGCTTGAGCCCAAGAGTTTGAGGTTGCTGTGAGCTATGATGCCACAGCACTCTACTGAGGGCAACAAAGTGAGACCCAAAGAGAAACAAAAGAAAAGAGTTTCCTAACTAAAAAACGACTGCAACAAAAACATTTTCTATATCGATGTTTACTCGGTCTACTATGCTTCTCTTAGTCCATTGATGATTTTGATGTACAATTCAACAAATTTTTGTAATGGTTTTGTTATTACTAGCCACCTTAACCTCTCTTCATCAGTAATGCTTTCTCTTCCCTCAAAAAAATGTTTTATCTATTGTACACTGCTTTTTTCTTTATGGCATTATCCCTATAAACTTGGACTAACATGTCCCTGATTTCACTTCCACTCTTTCCAAGTTTAATAAGAAATTTAATATTTGCTTTTTGCTTTAATTCAAGCTCCAACATTCTTGCAATGGCACAGAAAAACATGCAACAACACAGTGAATGCCATCCAGCAAGACACTGTCACACATCAACACAAACACAGCTGTGAGACACTCATATACCAGGGTTATGAAACCTTACTGAGTCATTCATACAGTGCTGCCAATATGAGCACATGGTGGCAAGTTCAGGAACTTATTGTCAGATCTCTGATATGAATATTTTTCTTATTTTATTTTACTCTATTATTTTCCTTCTTCATCACCAGCATTGGCAGCTACTCTGATATATTTACTATGTGTCTGGATATGTATGTATCCCTGAGTTATTTGTTTCTTTGTTTGTTTTGGAGACAGAGTCTCAAGCTGTAGCTTTGGGTAAAGTGCTGTGATGTGGCATCATAGCTCATAGCAACCTGCAACTCTTGGGCTCAAGTGATCCTCTTGCCTCAGTTTTTCTACTTTTTTTTTTTTTTTTTAAAGTAGCGACAGGGTCTCACTCTTACTCAGGCTGTTCTCAAACTCCCAAGCTCGAGCAATCCACCCACCTCAGCCTTCCAGAGTGCTAGGATTACAGACGTGAGCCACCGTGCCCAGCCTTCCTCAGTTGTCTTCTATATAATATTTTATGAACGTATGTATTTTGATTCTTCAACATCTAATGGTTCTCATTCTGTTACTTCTTTATGCAACACTGTTTTAAAGATCTATCCATGTTCATTTATGCACATATAGCTCATTTCTTCTAACTGCTATATAAGATTCCATATTATGTATCTGATACTCTTTTTTTTGTTGTTTTGTTTTTGATACAGAATCTCAAGCTGTCACCCCGGGTGGAGTTCTGTGGTATCATAACTCACAGCAACCTCCAACTCTTGGGCTCAAGCATTCCTCTTGCCTCAGTTTTTCTCTTTTTAGAGGAGATGGGGGTCCCACTCTTGCTCCAGCTAGTCTTGAACCTGTGAGCTCAAGCAATCCAGTTGCCTGGACCTCCTAGAGTGCTAGGATTATAAGTGTGAGCCACTGTACCTGGCCCTGTATCTGATATTCTTAACATCCATTGCCCTAGTGATGGACCAACCCCCCAAAAACAGTCTCTAACTTTCTTATACTACAGACAGCCCTGTGGGAGACACCTCCTCAAAAACTTGAATAGAAAGGGATTGCTAGATCATTGGTTGTGCACATGTGTGTGCACATACACACAACACAATGAAATATTGCCAAAATACTCTGTAGAATACCTTGATTTATGTACAGTCCCAGCAGCAGCACATGAGGATTTCTGTTCCTCACATCTTTGTCTAAAATGCTAAGATTGCCCAGCTATCTAATTTTTACAACTCTGTTGGGTGTTACGTGGTATCTCGAATGATTTTAATTTACATTCCACTATTTACTAGTGACACTGAACTTCTTTTCAACCCTTCTTAGGCATTTGGGTTTTCACTTCTGAAAACTGGCTATTCATATTTGTTGTAAATGTTTCCATTAGGTCTTTTTTCTGATTTATAGAAATTCCTTAACACTGGTCCTCCATTATCCATGGTTTCACTTTCCAAAGTTTCAGTTGCCCACAGTTAACTGCAACCCAAAAATTTTAAGTGGGAAATTCCAGAAATAAACAATTCATAAATTTTAAATTTCATGCCATTCTGAGAAGCATGATAAAATCTCATGCATACTATTCCACCCTGCCCAGGATGTGAATTCTCCCTTTTTGCAGTGTATCCATGCTATAGAGGCTACCCACCCATAGTCACTTGTAGCCCCCTCAGTTATCAGATGACTATCAAGATATTGCAGTGTTTGTATTCAAGTCACCTTTATTTTACTAAATAATTGCCCCCAAGTGCAAGAGTAGTGATGCTAGCATATTGTTATTATATTTATTATGAGTTGTTGTTGTTAATCTCTTATAATGCCTAATTTATAAATTTAAACCTTATCATAGGTATTTTTGCTCTGGAAAAAACATAGTGCATATAGGGTTTGGTACAATCTCAGATTTCAAGCATCCACTGGGGTTTTTAAAATGTAGCCCCCATAGATAAAAGAGACTATTCCATATGCTAGGTTTTAATTCTTTTATTTGAAATAATCTTCTAAATGTTTCCTTTCAGTCTGCCCTTAGTATAAATTTATCTATGATGGCCCTTTTTTTTTTTTTAAATTAAATCATAGCTGTGTACATTAATGTGATCATGGGGCACCATACACTGGTTTTATAGACCATTTGACATATTTTCATCACATTGGTTAACATAGCCTTCCTGGCATTTTCTTAGTTATTGTGTTAAGACATTTATATTCTACATTTACTAAGTTTCACATGTACCCTTGTACCTTGTAAGATGCACCATAGGTATAATCCCACCAATCACCCTCCCTCTGCCCATCCTCCCTCCTCCCGCCCCTCCCTCTCCTTCTTCCCCATCTTCTTAGATTATAACTGGGTTATAGCTTTCATATGAAAGCCATAAATTAGTTTCATAGTAGGGATGAGTACAATGGATACTTTTTCTTCCATTCTTGAGATACTTTACTAAGAAGAATATGTTCCAGCTTCATCCATGTCAACATGAAAGAGGTAAAGTCTCCATCTTTCTTTAAGGCTGCATAGCATTCCATGGTGTACATATACCACAATTGATTAATCCATTCATGGATCGATGGGCACTTGGGCTTTTTCCATGACTTAGCAATTGTGAATTGGGCTGCAATAAACATTCTGCTACAAATATCTTTGTTATAATGTGATTTTTGGTCTTCTGGGTATATACCTAGTAGAGGAGTTATAGGATTGAATGGCAGATCTATTTTTAGATCTCTAAATGTTCTACAAACCTCTTTCCAGAAGGAATGTATTAATTTGCATTCCCACCAGAAGTGTAGAAGTGTTCCCTTTTCTCCACATCCATGCCAACATCTCTGGTCTTTGTATTTTGTGATATCAGCTAATCTTACTGGAGTTAGATGATATCTCAAAGTAGTTTTGATTTGCATTTCTCTGATGATTAAGGATGATGAGCATTTTTTTATATGTCTGTAGGCTGTGCACCTGTCTTCTTGAGAGAAGTTTCTCTTCAAGTCTCATGCCCAGCCTGCGATGGGATCCCTTGTTCTTTTCTTGCTTATACGTTTGAGTTCTCTGTGGATTCTGGTTATTAAACCTTTATGGCATTTTTTTTAATTAAAAATGTCAATTCATAACTGTCTTACCACTTAAAGAATAAGCTTCAGTTGAGTTGAACACAAATTTGGTGTAAGTTACTGTGTGTAGATCAAACAGAGATAAAAAGTGAATTCATAGTAAGGGAAATAAGTTGCCAGTCCACAGTATGCTTTAGGGTAGCCCTTTTTGGCCAAGAAATCTGTGGATTTGTTATTACATCATTCTAAATTTTGTTTTAATTTTTAAATGTTTATAATACCATTCTGATGACATTTTATTTTCTGCCAGCCCATGTTGACATTTTTATTTCTCTATTTGCTTAGTGTATTAAGTTTATATTATATGACGAGAGTCAGCATTAGTGTGTAGAGATAACATATGTTCTCAATATGTAACTGACATATAATAGAACAATGTGATTTAATGATGCAATTTAAGTCTGTACCTTTAACATATGATTTGAAAGGAAAGGAAAAGCAGCAAATGATGTGAACCTGAAAGCTCATGGACAAAACTAATTCTTAGGTTAGAGTTCATGTTTTATGACATTTTGATATTGCAATTATCCAAGGTTTTCTTGTCCTCTCCCAATAATATACTATGACTAAAAAACAACATTGCAGAATTTGACTCCAAATTCTGTAAACAGCATAGCATGTTAGTTTCTATCATAATACAACAAAATGAAACACTTTTTCCCCATATTTTGTATTAATTTACTCATCTATACTCAACTATGCTTTACCCATCTGAATCTTTATTTATGCTATATAACATATGTAGAATCATAGAAATGCATTAGACATCTGGAAAATGAACCAAGAAATATTTCATCTCATAAAGGAGTCTCTGTGTTAAAACTTGTCATGTCTGGATCATACTTCTTTATTTAAAATTTCAGCATATTTTGAGAACTTGTACAATTAATGATCAAATTTCTAAATAAATTTCTATTATATTATTTAACAAAGTAAGATAAGTGTGCATGCATATGTGTGTAGGCATACTTATGTACAGTACAGTTGGTTCTCCCTACCACTGGTTTCTGCTTCCATAGTTTCAACCAATTGCAAAACAAATATATTTAGGGAAAATTATGGATAGTTGTATCTGTGCTGAACATGTACAGATTTTTCCCGTAACTTTATCCCCCAGATAACAGGGTAACAACTATTTATGAAGCATTTACATTGTATTAAATATTACAGATAATCTAGAGTTGCAGAAGGATGTGCATGGGTTATTTGCAAATGAGTTGCCATTTTATATCAGGGACTTAAGCATCTGTGGATTTTGGGATCCTAGGTGGTCCTGGAACTATCTCCTGTAGAGACCAAGGGATGACTATACATCAGTGGTTCTCAACCTGTAGGTCGCGGCCCCTTTGGGGGTAGAAAGACCCTTTCACAGGGGTCGCCGAAGACCATCCTGTATATCAGATAATTACATTACGATTCATAACGGAAGCAAAATTACAGTTATGAAGTAGGAACAAAAATAATTTTATGGTTGGGGGTCACCACAGCATGAGGAACTCTATTAAAGGGTAGCAGCATTAGGAAGGTTGAGAACCACTGCTGTGTATAAGTACTAGAGATTAATTTATACATATCCTTACCAATCATAACATTTTGATCCTTAGGTTTCCGTAAGTGATGTATCAGTCTCAAATCACTATTTGATTTCAACAAATATTTGTGAATATGATGAATGATGTGGCTTTTTAACTCCAACCTGCTTATTTTCTGATAGTTTAATTTTTTTTTTTTTTTCAGGATGCAAAAGAATTGCTACAGAATTGTATCTTTAATTTTCCCCATGTTACACAGCTACATCTCCAAGATAACCCACACCCTGTAAGACACCCCACAGTTCATGATCAGTCTTGTCCCTTACTATACTCCCTGCATAAGTAAGTAGTTTTTGCCTCATTCCAAGAAGGATTCTATTGTATGTGTTTGCTTAAATTTGTTTAGTGGTGTTTACATTCATGGAACAGATAGGCAAATGTATCATACTGAATTAAAACTCTAAATCCTTCCATTTCTAATGTAATATTTAGTAAAATGAATTGTAGTCAGTTTGGATGTGACATCCCTGAAGTAGACCAAGCAAACCTCAAAGTTCACCTGTAAATGAGCAAAATTTCTGTTTTGATGAGGCAAACAACATAAGACAAACATCCTTTCATCGTGATGAGAAGGAATTAAAGAGTATTGAAGGGCATCTAGATCATTAGGGATGCTGGCATTGACTTCATATGAGCACAGAGAATAAATGTTTGCCGTATATAAGGTTCTGATAACTATCTCAAAAATATTGTTTTCTTTTTCTTTTTTTTAAATTTCAGAATAATGTGGAGGATTCATATATTTTGATCACATAATTTGCTTCTGTATTTTAAGGGTCAAGAGTTATAGGTATGCCCTTCACCCAGAAAGTGTGCAGTGTGTACCTACGCATTGTGTCCTTCTGGTGGGAATTTACCCATCTTGTTTTTCCCTTCCTCCAACTTGGATTTCACTGAGATTTGTTTTCATATGATTGATCTTATTGTTCAACTAGATCCAATTTGGTATTTAGTCCATTGTTGCAATACTTCTGTGGTCTACAATTCCACACAGGTTGTTATAAAAGATACTAAAGCTCCATTTTTTTTCTGTCTTAAAAAGACAAAAGATACTAGATCTCCATTTTTTTCTCTCTAAAAATTATCCGTGGCATGCACATACTATAATTTATTAATTCATTGATATTTTAGTGAACATGGGTTATTTCTACCTCTTTGCAATTGTGAATGATGCTGCTATGAACATTTGGGTGCAAGTGTCTTTCTTAAAAAATGACTTTTTTTTTCCTTCGGATAAATACCTGGTATAGAAATTGTAGAATCAAAAGGTAGGTGTACTTTACATTTTTTGAGGAATACTCCATACTATTATACATAGAGGTTGAACTAATTTGAAGTCTCACTAACAATGTGTGAATGTTCCTTTCTCTCTGCATCCATGCTAGTATCTGTTGATCTGGGACTTTATTATGCAAGCTACTCTTACAGGGGTTGGGTGATCTTACAATGTGGTTTTGATTTGCATTTTTTTCCATGTACTTGTTGATCATTAGGCCATCTTCAGAAGAGCTGTTCATGCCACTTGCCCAATTTCTAATGGGGTTGTTTGATCTTTTCTTGTTGACTTGTTTGAGTTCTTTGTATATTCTGGTAATCCTTTATCAATGTGTAGCATACAAATATCTTCTACCAAATTGTAGGTTGTCTATTTACTTTGTTGGCTGTGTTATTAGCTGTGTAGAAATGTTTCAATTTGATCAGGTCCCAGTTATTTATTTTTGTTGTTGCTGTAATTGCCAATGGGGTCTTGCTCATAAATTCTTCCCTTATCTGTAATAGTTTTTCCCACACTTTATTCTAGAATTTTTATAGTTTCATGCCTTAGGTTTAAGTCTTTTATCCATTTTAAGTTAATTTTTGTTAGTGGTAAGAGGTGTGGCTATCCAGTACTCCCAGCAATGTTTATTAAGTAGGGATTCTTCTTCCCAGTGCAAACTTTTTATCTGCTTTGTCAAAGATTAAACAGCAATATGAGAATGGTTTCATCTCTAAATTCCCTGTTCCATAGGCTACATTTCTATTTTTATGCCACTACCATGACGTTGTAATCACTATAGCCTTGTAGTATAGCCTGAAGTCTAGTAAATACCTCCAGATTTGTTCTTATTTTGTAAGATTACGTTGGCTGTTTGGGGTCTTTTTGATTCCATCTGAGGCGTAGAACTATATTTTCAAGATCTTCAAAATATGATGTTTTTATGTTACTGGGAATTGCGTTGAATCTTTAAATCACCTTAGGAGTATAGACATTTTAACAAGGTTGGTTTTACCAATCAATAAGCATGATTTCTTTTTTTAATTTTAATGTTCTCTTCAATTTCTTTTCTCAGTGTTTTGTAGTTCTCCATGTAGAGATTCCTCTTTCTCTTTGTTAAATAGATTCTGAGGTATGTTATTTGATGCTTCTGTGAAGGGTGCCTTTTATTTGATCATAGCATGGCCACTGTTGACATATATGAAAGCTACTGATCTATGCACATTGATTTTATATCCTGCAATGTTGCTATATTTATTTATCAACTCAAGAAACCTCCAGTTTGAGTCTTTGAGATTTTCTTGGTAGAAGATTATGTTTATCAGCAAAACATGATAGTTTGACTATCTCTTGGATACCCTTCATGTTCTTTTTTTGCCCAATTGCTCAGTGAGTATTGGATAAGATGTAGAGGTGATATTTGGCATCCTTGTTTGATTCTAGTACTAAGTGGGGGGAATGCTGTAATTTTTTCCCATTCAAAATTACATTGGCTATAGGAATGTCATATGTAGCTTCTATCAGGTTAATTAATTTCCTCTCTGTGCCAATTTTCTTAATTGTTCTTATCATAAGAGTGCTGAATTAATCAAATGTTTTTCTGTATCTTTTAAAAAGATCATGTGATTTTTGTTTTTACTTCTGTTTATATATTTTCATATGTTGAACCAGTTTTCCATCCCTAGAATGAAGCCTATTTGGTTTATGATGAAATTTTTTGATGTGTAGCTGAATTCTGTTTGTAATATTTATTGAGAATTTTTGCATCTATATTCATAAGGGATATTGGTCTATCATTTTATTTTTCTGTTGTGTTCTTTCCTGGCGTTAGTACCAACTTGTTTCATAGAATGAGTTTGTGAAGATACTTTCCTTTTAAATGATGTGGAGTAGTCTCGGTGCCTATAGCACAGCCACTAGGGCACCAGCCACATACATGGAAGCTGGCGGGCTTAAGTCCAACCCACGCCTGCCAAACAACAAAGACAATTACAACCAAAAATAGCCAGGCATTGTGGTGGGTGCCCTGTAGTCCCAGCTACTTGGGAGACTAAAGCAAAGAGAATCACTTAAGCCCAAGAGTTTGAAGTTGCTGTGAGCTGTGATGCCAGACCACTCTACTGAGGGTAACATTGTGAGACTATCACACACACACACACACACACACACAAAAAAAAAAAAAAAGTGAAGTAGATTCTTCAATATAAGTACAAATTATTTGAAAATTTTTTAGAATTCTTGTATATATCTGGTCTAGGACTGTTTTTTGTTGAAATATTTTTTTTTATTATTGCTTTGCTTTAGTTTGGGTGCTTGGTACTGGCAAGTTTAGGAGTTCTATTTCTTCTACATTGAGTTTAGTGAGGTAGTGTGCTTCTAAGAATTTGTCCACTTCCTTCACATTTTTAAATTTATGTATATAAAAATTTCTGTAGTGTTACTGCTGACATTTTTAATTTCCATGACATCTGTTATTTCACCTTTTTTATTTTTGATTGAAATTTCTAGAGACATTACTTTTTTGTTTCTAGTTAACCTGGCCAAAGGCTTATCAATTTTGTTAATCTTTCAAAGAACCACTTTTGGCTTCATTAATCTTCTGTATGGCTCTTTTGTTCTAAATTTTGTTTATCTCTGATCCAATCTTGGTTATTTCTTTTCTTCTACTAGGTTTGGATTGGATTGCTCTTTCTTTTCCAGTTCTTTAACATAATTTTAGATTCCTAAATTTTGATCTTTCTGATTTCTGGATATGGACACTTAGGCAATGAGCTTCCCTCTCAAGACTGCTTTGCAACATCAAATAGGTTTTGAGAGCTTCTGACCATATCTTCATTTAGTTCAAAGGGTTTTTATTTTTTTAATTTCCGTTTCCCACTTTATCTCCTCCTTGTCCAAAGTATTACTCAGCAATAAGTTATTTAGGTTTCATTATTTCAGGGTGCTTCTATTGGAATTGATTTCTAATTTTATTTTAGTGTAGTCTGGAAAGATGCATAGTATAATTTTTTTTTTTTTTTCCCCCAAGGCATGGTTTTTGGCCTAGGATGTGATCAGTCTTAAAGAGTGATGTGTAAGCTGATGAGAGTGTATATTCAGTAGCATTAGGATAGAATGTTGAACAAATATCTGCTAAACCCATTTGTTCTAGAGTTGCATTTAAGTTCAACTATTTTTTGTTTAATTTCTGCTTAGAAGATATGTCCAGTTTTGTCAGTGGAGCATTGAAGTTCCTAGATATTATGTAGTTGTTATTTATCATGTTATTTAGATTTAGTAGAGTTTGCTTTATGAATCTGAAAGCACCTAAGTTGGGTGCATAAATTTTTATGATTGATATCTTGTTGAATTCTTCCCTTGACCAAGATATAATGTCCATATGTTCTTTCTTTATTTTTGTTGCTTTGAGAACAACAGTATCAGTGATGAAAATCGTAATTCCTGCCTTATTCTGGGTTTCATTTGCATGAAATATTGTTGTTAAACTCTTTATCCTGAGCCTGGATGTATCATTGGTGGGAGGTTATATGCATTCCCTGAGGACAGCAGATACTTGGCTTATATTTTCTTATTCACCCAGCTGGTTTATGTCTTTTCAGTGGAGAGTTCAAGCCATTCATGTTTACTGAGAGGATTGATAAGCACAGTGGATTTCTGTTCATCCTGTTGTGTGGGATTCTATCACTTTATTTTATCTCTTGGGCCATTGTGGTATCTAGTCTTTGTCCATTAGTTTCTAGGCAATTTTACAGTGGTAGCAGTCTTTTGTGCTGATCTGTTGATAGTACCAGCCTTAGTACTTCCTGTACGGCAGGTCTAGTTGTGATAAATTTCCACAAAGTTTTACTTGTCAGGAAAAATTTTAACTTTTCTATCATATATAACACTGAGTTTTGTGGCATAAAACAAAAAATATTATGTGTTACTTGCAGTGGTTCTCAACCTTCCTAATGCCGCAGCCCTTTAGTACAGTTCCTGTGGGTTGTAACCCATAGGTTGAGAACTGCTGTTTTAGGGAGTGTGCATCTATGCATGTATCTTGATGGGCATGTATGTGTATATATACATGTACATTTAAATATGATTCCCTGAGTTCATTTTACTTTGTACTTATACTATCAATATTAATATCCTTTCTTGAAAACCACCTAGTTTCTGAAGAGGGCCATGATTATACACAACCCACATTACTTTGAGTCTCTGTTCAATCACTGGCAACTCTTCAAAGACACTAGGCATCAGGATTGATCCAGTTGACTACATTGTCAATGTTATCTGCATTCTTTGGGAAATGATAAATAAGGGATAAAGACCATTGGGAAATATGAGTTATGAGAATAGCATAACAATAGTACTTAAGGTTTTAGATTATTGTTGACACAATTGTGCTGTGATCATTATTTGTTAATTATGCAGTATTAATTATGATTTCTAAGAATTGCTAATTTAGAATTTAATGTGATAAAAATAGACATTGTATTTTTAAATAAGGTAAACTATAACAAGGATGAATATATCCATTTTTACCAGTGTATGAATATGTACATTTTTACTATTGTGTACATTTTCAAATATGGGAAAATATAGGTTGCAATGACCCCAGGAACAATTTCTGTGCTAAGGTTATTTAAATCATTGGCCTGTTATTTTCACAGTATGTTAAATTGAAAAGAAAATATTTTCCCCAGTTTTAATAAAGATGAACTTACTACATATTTTAAACCTTTCTTGGATTAAAAATATGATAAATGTGTTATGTTTTTAGTAAAAAGTTACTGGTTTATATTTGATAAAATGAAAAAACTACCCTACTCTCTACCTCTATATAGTACTTGACCAGGCCCTATAACATTACAGGAAACATGAGAATTTATTGGAGAGTAAGTAGGCACAATGGAAAAGTATGGATTTATCTGAGAAATATTTAAGCAATCTGAACAGTAGAGGTTGACATAGACTATCTAAAATGTCATGGAACAGGATGTGCAACATAAACAATAAGGATGTGCCAAGGTTAAATTCTAGGTTTCTAGAATGTATGACAGAAGACATGTGATAATGAAATAAGGAACATTAGAAATTAGGTCAGTTTAGAGGGATTCAGTGCAGAGATAAGATTCTTTCCAATTTGGATGTATTTATATAGCTTAAAGATGTCAAGAAAGCAGACAGATACCTAAAGCTCAGTAAAAGTGTGGGCTAGAGATAGCATTAAGACAAATCATTGAAGAGTTACTCATTGAAGTCATAGATATAATCATAGATATACAAATATCTAGAAATAATGTGGGAAAAATGAGAAGAGAACCTCTTATTCTAGGATAAAAATCAATAGATCTAATAGCTGTTGAGATTATTACCATATATATTCGAGTATAAGCCGAGTTTTTTCTGGCACAAATACTCGGCTTATACTCGAGTATATACGGTAGGTAAGATCATGTGTGGAAAATAGAATGATGACTATGGAGGCCATGGGAAAACACAGCAAAAACTGTTGTGATGGAGTCAATTGAAGTGAAGGGAACATTATTCCCTTATGGTGATATTTTCCCTTTGGCCATAGAATCCATTTGTTGTACACTCTGAAACTAAAGTCCTCCCCCTCTTCATCTTCCTTACCTCACTTACTGAGTAAAACCAATTCTAACCTTACTGCATACTTCACATTCCCATACTATACGCCTTCAGGTCAATTTATCATTCTTCAGTTTGGATTTTTTAAACTAATATTAGTCCTCTTTCCTAGAATTTATTCTCCACAACAGCAGACATATACCTAACTTTACATTTGTGTCCCCAGACTCTACAACATTTTGGTATATTTGTAAGGGTTTAAAAATATTTGTTCAGGAAAGAAGAGAGCAAGAAAAGAAAGATGCTAAGAAGTCAAGAGGAAAAAATGAAGGCAGAGTTGAAGCTATAAATATATGGAATCACTAAGCAAACAAATGTAAAACAAGAAGCTAAGGGGCCTTCAGAATGATATGAAATAGAGCAGGTAACTCCAATATAGAAAAAAAAATCCTTTGAAAATGCAATATAAAATGCCTGAACTAAGTGAACATCTCTTAATTTTGCAACTTGATGAGCTATATAATTTGATATGGACACATCCATTTAAATACTACTGTAATATAATGATATAGAACATTTATGGAAACCCCAAAGATCCTTCCGTGCCAGTCTCCTGACAATAGCACCCATAATTAAAACCAACATTCTGACTTAGATGACTATAGATTAGTTTTTCCTTGTCTTTAAATTCATGTAAATGGAAACATATGGTATGTTTTGGGGTCTGGCTTTTAAGATTCATTCTTGTTGTCTCTTGTAAACTGTTCTTTGTATTACTAAGTAGTGTTTCATTATATGAATATAACAATTTGTTTATTCATCAATTGATGGAAATTTGGGGGTTTTTTTTTAGTTATTTATTGAGAATAAAGCCACTCTTTTGTCTTTTAAAAATGTTTTTGCCTATTAAGGATATTGTTTTTGAATACAAGTCTTTATATAAACATACATTTTTATTTATTCTGGATAAATACCTAGGACTTGGATTGCTGAAGAATGAACTTTACAAGACAACGATTACCAGTTTTCCAAAGTCGCTATATGATGTTGCATTTTCAAAAGTAGTATGTGCCAATTCCACATCCTCATTAACCCTTAGTGTTCTCAATATTTTTAGTGTTAGCCACAAAATAGAGTGTATTGATAGCTACTTGTGCTGATAGTTTTGTATTCCCCTGATGGTTAATAACTTTGAGTTTCTTTCCACATGCTTATTCACCATTCCTATATAAGCACATCTCCTTTTCTACACTTTGCTTTATTGTATGTTGCACCTATTGTGTTTTTTCACAAATTGAAAGTTAGTAGCAACCCTGCACTGAGCAAGTTTATCAGCACTGTTTTTCTGGTACTATATGCTCAGTTCATGTTCCTGTTTCACATTTGATATAACTTAATAGTATTTCGGACTTTTCCATTGTGATAATATGTGTCATGATGATCTATGGCCAGTGATCTTTGATGTTACTATTGCAATTGTTTTGGGGTGCCACAAACCCTGCCCTTATAGGAGTGAAGCTAATTGATAAATGTGTATGTTCTGACTGCTACACCAACCAGTAGTTTTCCCTTCTCTTTCCTTCTTCTCAAGACTCTCTAGTCTCTGAGATGCAACAATGTTGAAATTAAACCAATTAATGCAATGGCTTCTAAATATTTTAGTGTGAAGAAGAATCACACATCTCTCACTTTAAATCAAAATCCAGAAATAATTAAGCTTAGTGAAACTTAATGAAGACACATTAAAAGCCAAGACAGGCTAAAGGTTAGACCTCTTTTCCCAAACAGTTAAGTAAGTTGAAAATGCAAAATAAAAACATTCTTGAAAGAATTTAAAAGGCTACTCCAGTCAACGTGAGAATGCTAAAAAAGCTAAACAGACGTATTACTTATATGGAGAAGTCTTAGTGGTCTGATAGATGATCAAAGCAGCCACAATATTCTCTTAAGCCAATGTCTAATTCAGAAGTAGACCCTAACTTTCTTCAAGTCTATGAAGGCTGAAGTTGAGGAAGCTGCAGAAAAGTATGAAATTAGCAGAGGTTGGTCCATGAGGTTTAAGGAAAGAAGCCATCTTTATAACTTAGAAGTAGAAGGTGCAAGTACTGATTATTGGGAGAAGATGCCATCTAGACTTTCATAGGCAGAGAAGAGAAATCAATACCTGGCTTCAAATCTTCAAAGAACAGACTAACTGTCATGTTAGGAAAAATGCAGCTGTTGACTTTAAATTGAAGCCTATACATGTTATTATTTTGAGAATCCCAGAGCCCTTAAGAGTTTCTATGACTTGTTGTATAAATGCAACAAGCAATTATGAATGACAGCATAAGTTTTTATAACATGGTTTAATGAATATTTTAAGCCCATAAGTTGAGATACATTCCTAAGGAAAAAAAAATTTTGGAAATATTACTGTTTATTGGCAGTACTCTTTGTCACCCAGATGTACAAGAAGATTAATATTGTTTACATGTCCACTATCAGAATCTTCATTCTGCTGCCCAGGGATCTGACTTTTAAGTCTTATTATTTAAAAAATACATTGTGCAAGCCTATAGCTGTGAAACATAGAGAGTCCTCAAATGGATCTGGGCTAAGTAAATAAAAACCTTCTAGAGGGGAGGAGAGGATGGGTAAATTCACAGCTATCAGGTATAGTGCACATATCTGGGTGAAGGACACATTTGTGTCTATATTAACTCAATCTGTACAAAAACAAAGTATATAAATAAAACGTGTACCTTCTATTATTCCTAAATTTAAAAAAAAAACCTTCCAGAAAGGATTCACCATTCCAGATGGCCTTCAGGTACATTTGTGATTCACAGAAGGTCAAAATATAAATGTTGACAAGTGTCTGGAAGAAGTTGATTCCAACTCTCATGGATGACTTTCAGAAGTTCAAGACTTCAGTGGAGTAGGTCACTCAGATGTGGAAATAGCGAGATGACTAGAAGTGCAGCCTGAATTACTACAATCTCTTGATAAAATGTAATGGAATAAGGGATGGTTTTATGGATAAGAAAAGAAAGCATTTTCTAGAGAATCAATTTGCTCCTGCTGAAGATGCAGTGAACATTGTTGAAATGACAATAAAAAAAAGAATGTTACATTAACTTATTTGATGAAACTGAAGCAGGGTTTGGGAATATTAACCCTAATTTGGAAAGAAATTCTACTGTGGGTAATATGCTATCAAAGAAATCATTGGTGAAAAGAAGAGTCAATTGATGTGGCAAATTTTATTGTTTTATTTTCAGAAATTGCCACAGCCTCCCTACTCTTCAGCTCCTCTACGTTGATAAGCCAACAGCCATCAACAAGGTTAGACCCCACCACCACCAGCCAACAGATAACAACTCACTCAGGCTCAAAGATCATGCATTTCATAACAGTAAAATATTTTTAATTAAGATATGTATATTGTTTTCTAGACACATTGTAGCGTATTTAATAGTCTTTACATAACTTTTATATGCACTGGAAAACCAAAATATTTGTGTAAATTGCTGTGTTGTGATACTTGATTTCTTGTGTTGTTTTGGAACAACTTAACTTTCATTACTTCCAGGGTATGTGTGTGGATACTTTGGTATAATGCAGTATGCTTTGGTACAATTTTGGACATTGTTTAAATAGAGTAATTTGTATTCTTATTGATGAGTTATAGATGTTCTTTATGTATTCTGGATGAAAGTTCTTTTTCAGATATGTGTTTCAAAAATATTTTCTCCCAGCATGTGCCTTTCCTTACTGTTTTGTTAACAGTGCCCTTCAAAGACCAGATGTTTTCAATTTTGAGTAAGTCTAAGGATTGTACTTAATCCCTCTTGCCCTAAGAAGTCTTAAACTCTGGATGATGGAAACATTAACATCCTTAGCGTAAGATATTTTTCTGCCTACTCCTTTAAAAAAAAATTTTTTTCCCCTCTCTAGGGTAGTCTACGCTGATACCCGATCAGTAGTCTGCTGGAGACTTAGAAAAGACCCTCTCAGTATATACAGAGTTTTCTCTCTTTCCTTGTGTTATCTTTCCCCTTTCCAGAACACTGACTACTTGGCCTTTTAGAAGCTGGCTTTCCATATCTGAAAGTCACCAAGAATTTTGTTTTAGACTTGAGTCTTCTTCCCTCTGTGTACTGGTCTCTGGATACTGCTCCCAAACAATAAGTTGGTGCAACTGTAGGTTTTGCCTTAAAAATTCCCCTCTCTAAGGAATCTCAGTTCTGCTCCACATATTGTCCAATATCTTATCCAGGGGTGGTGAACAAGTTCGACTACGCACTCGGAGATCGCTCCTCAGAGGTCCCTCCTCAGAAGCAGCATAACAAAATCCAAACTTGGCAAAGAGCCACAGTATACAAAATAATGATAAGAGGCAAAGAGCCGAAATTCA
>CAUYPK010117972.1:0-11603 GCA_963574355.1 Loris lydekkerianus
CCTTCTGGAAGGATGTTTGCAGAATGCTTACAGACCTAAAAATAGACCTGCCTTTCAATCCTATAATTCCTCTTCTAGGTTTATACCCAGAAGACCAAAAGTCACAATATAACAAAGAAATCTGTACCAGAATGTTTATTACAGCCCAATTCATAATTGCACTTCATGGAAGAAGCCCAAGTGCCCATCGACCCACAAATGGACTAGCAAATTGTGGTACATGTATACCATGGAATACTATGCAGCCTTAAAGAAAGATGGAGACTTTACCTCTTTCATGTTTACATGGATAGAGCTGGAACATATCCTTCTTAGCAAAGTATCTCAGGAATGGAAGAAAAAGTATCCAATGTACTCATCCCTACTATGAAGCTAAACTATAGCTTTCATATGAAGGCTATAACCCAACTATAGCACAAGACTATGGGGAAAGGGCCAAGGAAGGGGAAGGGAGGGGGGAGGTTTTGTGGAAGGAGGGTAATGGGTGGGGCCACATCTATGGTGCATCTTAGAATGGGTACAGGTGATTGCACTAATGTACACAGCTATGATTTAACAATAAAAAAAAAAAAACAGCAGTTGACATTGGTAATTAGATAATGAAAAAAAGTTATAAGTATTTCCTCAGCACCACTAGATAAAGAAATCAGTGAAATTCAAGGCCATGACATGCCAGGTAAGCCTTGTAGTGAGTAATGTCCCAGTAGACATGAGAGATGCTCTCCTCCGAGCTCCGAAATTCTCCTACTGGTATCAACCACCTTTTCCTGCAAGTCAGTCTTCCCTGTCTGAAGTGGAGGACTTCTTTCTGCTCATCTCTATACCCCTTACACACAATGCCTGGCATCTATCAAATATTCAACAAATACTTGTGGATGAAGCAATCAATCATTACCATCAAGAATTTACTGACAGGCTGGGTGCAATGGCGCATGCATGCAATCCTAGCACTCTGGGAGGCCAAAGTGCATGAATTGCTAGAGCTCAGGAGTTGAGACCAGCCTGAGGAAGAGTGAGACCCCATCTCTAAAAATAGCCAGGTGTTGCGGTGAGTGCCTGTAGTCTCAGCTACTTGAGAGCCTGGAACAAGAGAATCACTTAAACCCAAGAGTTTGAAGTTGCTATGAGTTATGATGCCATGGCCCTCTACCCAGGGTGACAAAGTGAGACTATCTCAGTGGTTCTCAACCTTCCTAATGCTGCAGCCCTTTAATACAGTTCCTGTGAATTGTGACCCACAGGTTGAGAACTGCTGCTCTATCTCAAAAAAAGAAAGAAAGAATTTACTGAGGATTTGCACATGTTAAATCTCCAACTACAGATGGTAGAGTTGCTATCATCAAATCAAATCAATGAAAAACGTGAGGCCTAAACTGTGAGCCATGGCCTGGTCTTAGATAGGAGTCATTATCAAAGAAAAACAACTCAGCCACCAAAAGAGTCATGTCAAAATAACAAATTCTCTTTTTTCATCTCTAAAACACTGTGATCAGGAATCTCAGTCAGCAGAAACAATTCACAAAGCCCCTCCCTTTCATGTGGTCATATCTCACAAGCCCTGTCATGTGCCTCTGCCCTTTACCCCCTCCCACCAAAACTCTCCTCCCAGGCCCAGTCCTCCAGATCTTCTATCCCTCCATCTTTTCCCTTGATTCCACATCACAAACACCCAGGAAGACTGGTCTGGCAAGATTAAACATTGCCTGAAATGTAAGAAAGAAAAAGAAAATAAATAAGCAAAACAAGAACCATTCTTTGTAGGTGAAGAACAGCTCCAGTCTACCATATGTGATGAATGTTGGCTTGCTAGTACGTAAGTACAACTTAAAGGTGCCAAAACAAATAGAAAAGAGTACAAAGAAATGAAAGTGTTTAAACTTTGTAAGCATGCACAATGTTTGGGAGAAGTATGGTGCTCAGTTACAAATTACGTATTAAGCACTTACTCTAAGAATTATTTTGAAAGGAACACTGTGTCGGGGGTGCTCAAGACCCCGTTACCTATGGACATTCACTAGAAGGACTTCTAGGACTCAGCACATCACTGTACTTACAGTGAGTATTTATTCCAGCAATGTAATAAGTGTATACACAGGCAGATAATGAGGGGCAAAGCACAGGGGAGCCTGAAAAGGATCTCACGCGCAGACTTCTTTACACTCTTCCCCCTCGTGAGAGATCACATGGAGCACACTCCCCTCAGTGGTGAAAACGCAACTACTTGTATAGGATGTTTCAGCTAAGGAAGCTTTTTTTTTTTTTTTTAATCATAGCTGTGTACATTAATGTGATTGAGGAAGCTTTTTAGAGACCTAGTACCCAAGGTTTTTAGTGGGGACTGGTCACATAGGCACTGTCTGCCTAGCACAGCACATAAAAACATTCCAAACTCTCAGATAAGAATCAGGTACTCAAGCATAAACTGCTGTTTGCACAAAGGCTAGGAACAGTGAACCACATTTATCAGTGACCTGTTGAATGAGAGCTCTCGAAAGGCATTCCCAGCCACCAACCCAGGGCTAACCTTACAAACAGGAATTTTGAAGGGTAGCGGTCTCAAGGCCACGATGTTAACTGTTTTCTGTATAGATACAAGGATGGAGCTCTTGTCTTAAGGCAATTAACATCAAAAAAATAAGATTTAAACATAAAAATACGCAATGCACACAAGAACATGCAAGACAACACAAAAGCAATGTTTTCCAAAATTTCCTCTAGACCTGCGGTCCCCAAGCTCTGAGTTACAAACCAGCATCAGTCTGCGGCCTGTTAGGAACCAGGCCATATAGCAGGAGGTGAGCGGCAGCTGAGCAAAGCTGCTTCTGCATTTACAGCCGCTCCCTATCACTTGCATAACCATCTCAGCACCACCTTGTGTCAGATCTCCCTGAAACCAGTCCCTGGTACCAAAAAGTTTGGGGACCACTGCTCTAGACTACCTTCATCAGAATCAGCAGGGTGCCTGTCAACCTAGTGGCTACAACCCAAAGGGTCCTAAGCAGCAGAGGAATGGGGCATCTCTCAGAGCCACAAGTTAAGGTGAGATAATGGAGGACCTTGAATACCCTAATGAGAAATTGGAATTTGATTTCGTAGTTTGGGGGAGCCACTGAAAGTCTTCTTTTTTCTTCACCAGCTAAGATAGACATAGCATTGTTTGAAGATGAATCTGATCATCGTATGTAGAATATACTGGAAAAGCAGAGACAAGAGGCCAAGAAACCAGTAGCTCAAAAGAAAATGATCATAACTAATTTCTAGGGATCATTCACTAGGAGTTAGTGCTTAAGGTGCTTTCTGTGAATCCTCAGGTCAAATTTCTAAGGCAGGTGTTAGGTTTCCCATTTTTAAGATAAGTTTGGTCAAGGTCATAAAGTCAGGGAACTGGGAATAGAAAAGGCAATAGAAAAAGCAGGGAATGTGAGCAAGTGCCTGAGGCTCTGAGGACGGGATCACAAGTAACTCCTGCGGGTATCTTATCCCTTCCTCCCTTCCAGCCTTTCACTCTAAAATGACAGAGAGAAAATCATTGTCCAAAAATGGTAGAATGTGAAAAGAAAGAACTACAAGCAGAAATCGTTGAGATTTTCTAAGTGAGCTGAGAGAGGTAATGAATGAATAGGAGGTATCAGCTTCTTCTTGAACCAGATAAGTGTAAGAAACAAAATGCCTTGTAGCATCCAGATTCAAAGAAAGGAGCAGCTCACTGGATCTTTCATATCTTAGAACAATTTACACCATTAAAAATGTGCTCTCTTGGTTATTTCCCTTTGGCATGACACAGTCCCAACGTCACTTCATAACTGAGCTACTAGAGACACTTGTAATTTCAAAGGTGTCTCAAATTAACGCTTCAGAAGCATCTCAGACCCACCATCAGGGCACACTTCATTTGACTGCATGAAAACTGTTGGTGCTGCTAGAGTGAGACACTGACCCTAAGGGCTTCAGGGGACACAGCATAGTAATGTGCTTGATTTTCTTTCTTCATAAAACCAAGACTTAAGCAATAAGACATAAGAAGCCACTATTTAAGCGGAATGAGTCTATTGCCTCAACTGGCACTAAGCAGAAGGCCAGAGACCATTAGGACAAATTGGAATTAATTAATACACCAGAATAACTCGATGCTAGGATGCTGATCTTGTCTTGTTGGAAATCACTCTACATCTTTATTAGCCCTTAACATAACTTCCAAGTGAGCTGTCAGAATCCCTCCTATTCAGAATCCCTATTAGCCAACTGAAATGCCCAGGAGTATGGCCAGGAAATGACAAAGAACCACTTGAACAAAATCTTCAAAACCTTAGACGTCACCCCAAAGGCCTGCAGAATGTACCCTGTGGCTGGGGAGCATTCATTCTGACGGTGGGAACCAGCTCAGTTACAGCTGGCTGGAGAATTCTTTTCCCCTAAGAGGTAATGCCAGGAAGAAGTTCTCTGAAAGGATTTGCTCTTCCTCGGGGTGATTTATGTTTTCCTTCACATCCTCAGCCTGCCTTGTACTTCATGCAGGTCCAACAGAGATGTTTTCTGAGCATTTATTGTTACAGCCTTCTGAGATGGTCCAAACAGATGGAAGAGGATGCAACACAGACCACTTTCCAAGATTCTCGGGAGAAAGACAGGACAGACAGAGGTAAAAGAGATATGTATATTCAGGAACAGTGATTAAAAGCGTGGGTGTGAGAGGAGAAAGGCCTAGGTTTAAGTCCTAGCTCCACTAGGTACTATTTGAGCAATTTTTATAACCCTGTTGAATCCTCAATTTCCCCTTCTGAGAAACTGGGTTAATCATACTCACCTCACAAAGTCATTGTGAAGAGCAGCAAGGTAATAAACATAACATGCAAGCACATAAAAGGTCAGCAAAAGTTAGCCGCTATCATCATCACAACAATTATTAGCTTTATTTTTCCTACCATCACTATCGCTCCTACCTACCACTATCTACAATCATTTGTATTTTGCCCCATACCTTAAAGATAAGGAGGCTCCCAGGCTGCATGAGCGGTCCAGCTCAGAGGAACAGTTCGTCTCAGGCAGAGAGGCCAGGAGGCCCAGGGTCTGGTAGGAATGTCAGAGGACAGTATTTCAGATGGAGGAGATGGCTGGGGAGGGAAGTAAGCAGAGCTTGGATAAAGCAGATTAAGTAAGTTTGCTCTAAATGGCTTCCTGAGCTGAGGAAAGGCACATGTTCACAGGTCATATGATTTCCAGAGCTGGAAAGTGCCTCAGAAATCCTTAAGTTACATTTTTTTTTTAAATGCAGCTTTTGGATAGCCACAAAAAGCTTATACCTTCCTCTAATGTTATTTGAAATTCTAAAATAAATTCAGGATCAAGAAGGAAAGAAAGACAGATACACGGGTAATTTTGAAAAACAATTTTTGGATCTTAAGAGATACATATTTCTTCCTTTGATCATGTGGCAACAACGTGAGCATTGAATCTGCTGGCTCATCAGAAGCTTTTCGTTCCTAAGGAATGGAAAAAACAGAGCCCAAGGCAGGGCGCTCTCGGTGTCAAGCTTATCTGTGGCTTTATTTTCAAGTGTTATAGTCCCTTTCACCCTGACTCGTACATACCCCATACAGGACAAGGACCTTGCTGATTCCAAACCCAAAGAACCATGAGACTCAAGTGACTTACCCTAAACCACACGGCAATTTGGCAAAGGAAAGGAACAGGAATCCTGCTGATGAATAGGAACATGGGGGAAGGGACAGAAACAGCAGCAAGGGCTTAGAATAACTTGCTGTGGGAAATCAAACCATGTAGGCAGCTACTGAGATTTCAGCAAGAAAGGGACTTAGACACGCAATTAGGAAAAGCATTCTCACTGCTATATACAGAGCGCAATAAATTAAACATGTCAGATTCCTTATCTCTGCACCTTTTGCTACCAGAACGAAACATTAACAAAATATATTTAAAGGTAAAATCCAGTTGTCTTTTTCTTTCATTTTAGGAAGTGTTTTATTTATAATCAGTGTTTAATCCATTTTTAGGAATGGTGCTGAAATGAGCTTTTTTTCTTAGTGGTTATAATGAACATAAAGACTCTATGGCTTAAAAAAAATATATTTTGTAAATTTTAAAAAGAAAAGAGGTGACAAATTGAGTACTTATGAGAGTGGGGTCTTGTGGATAATCTCCACGTCAGGCTTTAGTCCCACCTCCCTTAAGGATGCCTTCTTGCTCTGAAAACCCGAAGACACAGCTTCTCCCCATCTGAGGTTTCCTGCTCCAGACCCAGGTGGCAGGGTGTTTTCCAGGGGTAGTCCTCACATTTGAGCCCCTCCTTTCTTCCCAGCACAACTGTGTGTACGATCTAACACAGGCCGCATTCTGGTAGACTCTCAGCAAATGTCTGCTGATGACCCTGGCCCTCGAGACCCAGCTGCCACCCTTAGCCTTCATAGCCTTTTCCAAAAAGGACCAGATGAAAAAGGAACTTCAAAACTGGGATTTATTCTTTTTATTCGCTTCCTCTGTTACTTCTGAAAAGCTTTGCCAGTGGGAATGCTGATAAAGGGCAATACAATCGTGTCCATGTTTGAGTTGCCATCTCCCTAGAAGAGGAGCCTAGGGGACTGGACTTCAGCACATGCTCACACACACACTCTATAGTTTGAATGTCCCCTCCAAAACTCACATTGACATTTAATTATAAATGTCATGGCATTAAAGCCTTTAAGACACAATTACACAAATGGATTAATGCTATTTATCTCAGGATAAGTGCAGCCCCATTTGCAGGCTGTTTCTAGGGCTCACCTCTGCCCTCCCTCTCACCATGCTGGCCCTCACTAAATGTAGGCACCACACTCCTAGACTTCCCAGACTCTAAAACTGTGAGTCAAATAAACTTCTTTTCTATATAAATTACCTAGTCTATGGTATTCTATGATAGCTGCAGAAAATGGTCTAAGACAATACTGAAGGTCGAGAGCATGATGTTTTGATATACATATTGTCAAAAGATAAAATTACAGTGCATTTAGTTTTAAGATTTAATTGCCTTTCATTTGCAATTCTAGAATTGGACAGCATTTTATTCTATAAAACAGAATGACTGCTCGGCTGAGCAGAGTAAAATGTGTTTTGTAAGATGGGAAGAAGAAAACAGAATAACAGCATAAAAGCAGATTGGTTAACATCAGGGCACTTTGGGTTACCTTCCTCCTAAAAGTTAAGATAGAGGAGACTTCCTTATTACACCAACTCAAGTTGGCTGAGCCCTTAACCAATGGTTTCTGTGCACTGCCTGTTTTAGGGTGAAAAATGGTCTGATTGGGGATTTACCTGCATGCTTAAAGTTTCAGTTTGACTATGTGGCACTTCGCATGAGTGACTCCATTTTTGTGTGGTCTGTTGGGGCCAAGGATGGGAGCTCCCATACATTTAGTTGATAATATGCATAGCAAAATGATTACTACATCAAGAAAATTAACATATCCATTGTCTCTCCTGTACTTACTGTGTGTATGTGGTACAAGGACCTGATGGTACTCTTTTAGAAAATTTCTGTTATGAAACGCCCCATTATTACCTATAGTCTTCATTCTGTACACTGGATCTCTAGGCTTCCTATCCTGCATAAATGAAACTTCATACCGTTTGACCGCCACCTCCACATTTCCCCACTCCTTTCACCCCTGGTAATCACCTCTCTACCCTGTTTCTAGGTATTCAAATTTGTTGTTGTTGTTGTTGTTTTTAGATTTCATGTATAAGTGAGGTCATGTAACATTTTTATTTCTGTGCCTGGTTTATTTCACATGGCATAATGTCCTCTGGGACCATCCATATTGTCACAAATGCCATGATCTCCTTTTTTAAGGCTGAATAATATTCGAGTGTATGTATGTATGTGTGCGTGTGTAAAACACAATTTCTTTATTTATCTGTCAATAGACAAATGTTTCCATATTTTGAGAATTGTGAATAATGCTGTAACAAACATAGGGGCACAGATATTGCTATGAGGTGATTTCATTTCCTTTGGCTATATATCCAGAAAAGGGATTGCTGGCTCACATGTAATTCAAATTTTTAATTTTCTGAGTAACATCCATGTTGTTTTCCATAATAGTTGCACCAATCTGCATTTCCAGCAACAGTATAAAACCAATACTTTTTTTCTTTTGTCTTTGTGGTAATAGCCCTTCCCAAAGGCATAGCTTTTCACGTAATTGTTATAAGGGACTTACAGCTGTGTTTGCAAAAACACTGCTTTTATGTGGATTTCATGTTTACTGGGAAGCTTCTTGGATTTTGTCCAAAAAGTAGAATCAGCTTCAACTGCGTGGATCTGATAGTGATGGAGATGGTTTAAACCCTATATCCAAAGTCATCCCCTGGCCTCTCCACTGGGAACTAAATGGCAAAATGAAAGGCCAGAAGAGGAAAAAATCTTAGAAAATGACAAAAAGCAAATGACTATGAGTCTACTCTGGTAGGGATCTCTGAAATTTTAAGGTTTTAGGTCCTGGGAGCTTCCAAACAGGCATTTAAATAGTTCAGATCCTTTGCTTGGAATGATCCAAGCAAATCATTCCATGCCCATCTCTTTAATTTTCACCCTATTCATACCCTGTGTTGAAAAAATAATAATAAATTGCTTTGGGCCAAAATTTGTAAGTTATGCAATAAAATATAGTGAAACATAACATTGCTTCCTACCCCTAGCTGTAGCCGCCCAACAACTGTTAGAGTTTCTTGAATATACTTCCAAAGCTGTTCTATGCATATCCAAATATATATGTTCATGTATTTTTATATAAAATTTACATATGACATACATAGGAAAGTGGTTTTCAAACTATTTTTTTATTGTGATCTAAAAAAAGAAATGAACCTTCTCTTCTGTCCCATTGATGTTGCTATCTGCACACCAGCACCAAAGCACTGTAATAATTTTAACTTTATAATGTGTGTTCATCAGAGCATTCATGCTTCTCATTACTATTCTGACTCAAGAATTTTCCTGGCTATTTTTGCTTTTCTATTTTTCCATATAACTTTACAATCAGCTTCTCTGGGCATGCAGTCCTTTCTTGAATTATATCTTAGCACTAATTGTTCTTGTTTATATGAGTAAAGGTTACTGACTCTTGTATCTAGCCACACTACTCAATTCTCTGTTTGTTACTATTGGTAATTAATCTTGAATTGTCAAGGCACAGAGTCATATTATTTGCAAATAATACTGTTTTTACCTCTTCCCTTTCTCTTAACTGAAATTTGGCTAGTACCTCAAGATCAACGCTCAACAATATGGTGATAACAGCATCCTTGTCCCAATTTAATGTGAATGCTCCATTCTTAAAAAATTTTATTTACTCTTATTCCCACTCTGTTAGCCAGGCTAAACTCAAACTTCTGCTTCAGTTTCCCAAGTAGCTGGGATTACAGGCACATGGCCACCATGCCCAGCTGATGTGAACGCTTCTATTGTTTGCCCATTAAACATAAGTTGACTTTTGAGGTAAAATATTTTATTAAGGTAGTATAAATTTAATTCAATTTTATGTAATATTTTTTCACAATCAATAATGGATTTTACTTTTATAACAAACATCTTCAATAACCCTGGACATATGGGCATATGATTTTGCTATTTTGATATATTAGTATGGTGAGCTATATTAACAGATTTCCTAAACTATCCTTTCTTTTCTGAAATAAACCTCACTGGTCTGTTGTACTATTATTCCTTTCTGTCACCCAGGAATCAGTTGGCTCACATTTTATTGAAGACTTTTGCATTGATAGTCACCCGAGAAATTGATGTGTCTCTTTTCATCATTTTGTTACTCTATGGCAGACTTTGGCACCAATTTAATCTCTGCTTCATAAAAATAAACTATAGTCTTTTCTTCTTTTTCTAGAAGAACTGAAAAACAACTAGAGTTATTTATTACTTAAGGTTATAAAGAGCTCACCTGTGAAAATATCTGTGCCTTTGAGTTTAGAAGAGTAAACTTTTGACAATTTTCTTACTTTTTTCATTATAATTGAAAGAATTTGAAATCTTTAGATTTTCAAACTCTTCTGGGGCCAGGCTTAGAATATCATCTTTTCTAGAAATTATATATTTTATCCAGATTTTTTTATTTAATTGCATATGGTTAAACAAATAGCTCTCCTATAATTTCCTTTCATTTTTTTCTGTGATTATTTCTCTTTTTGTTTTCTTATTTCAACTGTTTCTGTTTTCTCCCATTTAAAAATAAATGAATGGAGTGCTACACACGACCAACTATGGGCACCCGGACCTCCATAAGAGCTGCACACAATCAGCAACTGGCATCCGGACCTCCATAAGAGCTGTGCCGAGATCAGCGATCTGCCCCTACACAGACCCTGGTAAGAGCTGCACCCGCTGGGCCGCAGCAGGCCCTGACCAGGAACTCTGGAAGCCGCACAACCCCAAGTCCTCCCTTTTGTACCCTCCCTGCCTCCACACTGGCCAGCTCATCTGGCAAGGGACTGTGGTAGCCGCATGCCATCTGGAGCCCTCCTGCCTCTGCACAGAGCCCTTCTCCTGGCCAGAGAAGGCTGGAGCCATGGGCTATCTGAGCCAAAGTCACTGGGCACCAGAAACTCACAGAACCATGTGCACCATCCCCCGCCCTGTTGCTGGATCCAGGTGTGTCACACTCCGGAGCTGCTTCCACAAACAGAACTCCCTGGCTGGGGCACCCCAGAAAAGCTACACAGGGTCACTCCCTACAAAGATCCAGCAACAATACAGTGATCCCGCTGGGATCTAATCTTGGAGAGACACCTACCCAACTCTGAGGACAGCTAGAGGCAATGGTGAAAAAACAATCATGAGGCAAAATCAATGGATAAACTCTGGCAATATGAATAATCAGAGTAGATCAACTTCCCCAAGGATCAATGGGGCAGACACAGCAAAAGATTCCACATACAAACAAATAGCTGAGATGTCAGAAATGGAATTCAGAATCTGTATAGCAAATAACATCGAACTAGAATTCCAAGCAGTAACCCAAAATATATCTCAAGAATTCAACGAATTCAAAGACCAAATGACCAAAGATTTTGACACATTGAGACAAGAAGTTGCAGCCCTCAAAGATCTGAGAAACACAGTCAAATCCCTCAGTAACAGAATTCAGAAAGAAGAATTAAAGATTTCTGATATTGAAGACAAAGCTTTTAACCACTCCCAAACTCTCAAAGAGGAAGAGAAATAAAGGGCAAAAACAGATCACTCTCTCAGAGAGCTCTGGGATAATTCAAAGAAAACCAATATTCATCTTATACGGATCCCCGAAAGTGATGAAGTGGCTACACAAGGCACAGAGTCTCTTCTCCATGAGATTATGAATGAGAACTTCCCAGACATGCCAAAAGATTCTGAAATTCAGATAGCAGACAGTTTCAGATCTCCAGCACTACTCAACCTAAATAAGACATCCCCCAGACACATCACAACCAATTTTACTAAAGTTAATATGAAGGAGAAAATTCTGAAAGCAGCCAAACAAAAGAAAACCATCACCTACAAGGGAAAGAATATTAGAATAACTGCAGATCTCTCTGCTGAAAAATTTCAAGCTAGAAGA
>CAUYPK010117975.1:0-36720 GCA_963574355.1 Loris lydekkerianus
TTTCTTTCATCTGGCTGCTTTGAGAAGCTTCTCCTTCATATTAACTTTAGTAAAGTTAATTATGATATGCCTGGGAGATGTCTTGTTGGAGTTAAGTCAGGCCGGGGTTCTGAAACTGTCTGCTATCTGAATTTCAGAATCTCTAGGCATGTCTGGAAAATTCTCTTTCATAATTTCATGGAGAAGGGCCTCTATGCCTAGCGAGGCCACTTCATCAGTTTCAGGGATTCCAATAAGTCAGATATTAGACTTCTTTGAATTATCCGAGAGCTCTCTGAGAGAATGATCTGTTTTTGCTCTCCATTTCTCTTCCTCTTTGAGAGTTTGGGAGCATTCAAAGGCTTTGTCTTCAATGTCAGAAATCCTTTCTTCTGCTTACTCCACTCTGTTACTGAGGGATTCTACTGTATTTTTCAGATCTTTGAGGGCTGAAAATTCTTGCTTCAGTGTGTCTAAGTCTTTGGTGGTTTTGTCTCTAAATTTGTTAAATTCTTGAGACAACTTGTGAATTTCTCCTCAAATTCCTAATTCTGATGTTTGAATTGCTGCTTGAAGTTTTAATTCCAAATTTTCCTCAACTTTATTAATCTTGTTTGCAATCCAAATTCTGAATTCGATTTCTGACATCTGAGCCAGTTGTTTATGAATGGGATCTTCAATTGCATCTGCTATATCTATCCTTGATCTATTTTGGTTATTCATGTTACCAGAGTTTTTCCACTAATTCTGCCCCATGATTGTTTTAATCCCTTTGACTTTTCCCCTGTAGCTTTGTCGAGGACCCTTACAGTGCTGTGGCCTGAGAAACTGGGGCCCTGTTTGGTGTTGTGGGGCTAAGTTGTTCTGTCTAGTTTTCAGCTGGTTTTTGTTTGACCCTAGTGAAATAGTTACTCTGGGTTGAAGTCTCAACTGTGGAGAAATATCAGCAATTAAGTCACCCCATCCACCATTGGCAACAATTGGAAAAGGAAAATCAAACCTTCCTACAACCACACATCCAGGGCACCCCCTGAATAATCCTCAGGCAGTTGGCTCAGTTCAAAAGGTCCAAATCAATTGTCTTAGTCACCACCTATCTCAGGTAGGAGAGTTTAAGAGGTCTCTGGGAACTGGATCACAGGGGTCCGGTGACTACTCTGATATGGCTTGCTCCAGTGTTGCGTGGAGCCAGGAGGAGCCACCCTGCCAATAGATCAGTCTGGGAAGGTTTATGCCTCCTTCCCCACCGTGCACCACTGTCACACTCAGTCACTGATAGCCCTGCAGTTGGCTTCTTATGTCTGATTCAAAATATGTGAATATCCTTTCCCATTGTGTAGGTTGTCTCTTTGCTTTGGTTGTTGTCACCTTAGTTGTACAGAAGCTTTTCAGTTTAATGAAGTCCCTTTTGTTTATTTTTGTTGTTGTTGCAATTGCCATGGCAGTCTTCTTCATGAAGTCTTTCCCCAGGCCAATTGCAACACCAAAAGTAAAATCCGGAGAGAAAACAAAATTGTAAGTTGAACCTTATTAAAATTTAAAAATATTCTTTGTAAAAGACAGTTTTAGGAGAATAAAAAGACAAACCAAAAGATTGTGAGAAAATCTTGGCATAACCCATATCAGATAAAGGACAGATATTTAAAATACACAAACTCTTAAAACTCAGCAATAAGAAAACAAAGAACCCAATTTAAAAATGAGAAAACATTTGATCCTGTATGTCACCAAATAAAAGTAAGAATATGGGCCTATAAAAACATGTTCAAAATGACATGTCATTAGGGAACTGCAAATTAAAACAATGAGATACTTGTCACACCCATTGGAGTGACTAACCTTAAGCACTGACAATGTCAAATGCTGGCAAGAATGTGGAGTAACTGGGCCTCTTGCTCACTGCTGCTGAAAATGCAAAATAGTACTGCCACTTGGAAAAACAATTTACAAAATTAAACACGCTCTCACTATACAATCCAATATTCATACTCCATAGTACTTACCCTAATAAGCTGAAAATGTATAGACACACAAAATCCTAGATAAGAGTGTTTATAACAGCTTATTTATAATGCCAAACTTGAAAGAAACTTCAGTGGGTGAATGCTTAAACAATGTGTGGTACATTCAATAATATAGGTGAATTTCCAGATAATTAATACTAAGTAAGAAACCATACATAATGCATTTTTTATTATATAACATTCATATAGTGACAAAATTATAAAACTAGAGAACCACAGGGTGGTGGTTGTCAAGGGTTAAGGTGATGATAGGGGTAAAAGGGAAGCGGGTTTGGCTATAAGTAAAGAAACACAGGAGTCCTGTTGTGACAGAAATGTTCTCTTTCTTGGCAGTATCATATCAGCATGCTGGGTGTAATACTGTACTACAGTTTTGCTGTTACCATTGGAAGAAACTGGGTAAAGAATCAGGAGAGCTCTACATTTTTTTCTCACTACTATAAATCTACGATTATCTCAAGATTTAAAAGTTTAATTTAAAAAATTAACCATATGAAGAAACAGATGCTTTGTTCATTTTCTTGTCAGATTTAAGATTCAACTAAGAAACACAAATTACTTAGCATCATCTACAAAGCCACCTGCTTTTTTCCGAAGCCCTCTCTTTTAAAAGAATTCCTTAAGAGATGCCAATGTTCCATTTTTGATCTTTTCTACCCAATTTACAAAATTACCATTAATTGCCAAAGGCTTCCATGGTATAGGAGTGCAGCTAAAATAATCTATGTGGCTGAAATAATCCATGTGGCTGAAGTTTCTTTGCTCATGGCTGTGTGTCTTGCCTCTATAGCTTTGTTCTATATTTGTGTAAAGAAATCTGTTGGCGATTCCCCTGTTTCTGTCACTCCCCAGGAATAAATTGTAATGTCACTCAGAGGCACGTAGTGAAGTTTTTCATGGTATTCTTGCCATTGATTTTATTCTGCTCAATTGCCTGAAGTTTCCTGTCTTTATTTTGCCATGTCAATAGCTTTTAGATGACTCTCTGTCTCACATGGATCTTTTCCATTTGATTTTTCATTCATTTGGTTTGCTAGAGTTGGGTTATTCTGTATGTTCCTTAGTGCCCAGTGATGCTGTTTCAGAACTTTATTGGGACACATGAAATAGTCAATCTGTAAAGTCAAATCATCACAGAAGAATTAAATCTCACTTTCCAAGTTGGGCTATATACACGGATGTGATGGATTCCTAAACTGTCACTGTATCAAGACATCAAACCCATTTTAAAAAGTGAAACTTACCGCAAGTAATTCTTCTTAGGTCATTTCAGGATAGTGACAACAGTCTCAGAAAATATGTCACAGTAGCTTTTGTGAGTCGGCCCTCTCCTGACAAAGGTCACTCTCTACAAATTCTCATAAATAATCTCTCTCTCCTAACCTCTTTAAGCCTGGGGTTGGCAAGTATATTATTCCAATTATCTCCAGGCTACCAAACTATTCATGTGATTTTCTTCTAACCTGTCCACAGGTTGCAATAGCCCTTTACCTCAACTTTCCCCAATTTGATTGATTATGATATTTATTTTCTAATGAGACCTAATTGATAATCCTCAAAAAAAAAAAAAAGATTTAACATGTTTTCTGACATCAATTCAGAAATTTTGTGTAAAATCAATAAGAGAAGATTATCAGATCATGACAAATGTCTAATATTCTATTAATTAGATATTTCTTGAAATAGTAGTCATGGGTGCTTTGTAAAATTAGAAATGTGTGGTACAGAAGTTGACAAATTTTAGCAAGATTCCTTGCTGGAGTTGATGACAGCCATGACAATAATAATACTGGTACTGAATATGAAAAATTATTTGAAAATCAAATTTCATAAACTGTATAAAGTACAAATCATTTTATGAATTGGTCAGCTTATTTGGTGTAGTTGGAGATGAACAAATAAAGGTTGTCAGGAAGGCATACTAGGACAGAGACATAGAAACTCAAGCCACCAAGACCTATTCTTGATGATCATCGTTTCACTCTAGTTAATTTCTTTTTAAAATATATTCGTTCCCAAGACCAACTGGACAAAAGGCACACACTGACTGTTCCTTGAAAGTGCTTCCAAGCTTTCCTCCCTGCACAATGACACTTAGAGTGTTTGCCCTTTCCTCTTACCCTGCCTACTGAATCCTTGTCACAGTTAAATATGATAGCTCCTCTGTGAGCTCTACCCAGGTTCTTCCAGAGAAAGCTATCACATCCTCTGCATCTCCAAACTGTAAGGTGTGTACCTCTGCAGCAACACTGACAGGATACATGTATATTGCAATTAGCACTCATTAGTTTGTGAGTTTCTGGATGACAAACAAACTTTTTTTCTTCTCCTAATGCCAGGCACTGGATAATGTCAAGTAATAGACATTTAATAGAAGGGTGAATGAATAGCTTTCTTAGCATAAAGGGGAAAGCAGACCCCTTTATAAAATTTATATTATGCGCTTCTAATGCCTCAAATATGCATTCCTCAATATAAATGAGGGAGTGTCGGGTACAGTGGCTCAGTCTGTAATCCCAGCACTTGGGAGGACAAGTTGGGTGGATCACCTGAGCCCACAGGTTCAAGACCAGACTGAGAAGAATATGTTCCAGCTCCATCCATTACAATGGTATATGTGAAACTTAGTAAATGTAGAATGTAAACGCCTCAACACAATAACTGAAATAGCCAGGAAGGCTATGTTAACCAGTGTGATATAAATGTGTGAACCGGTCTGTGAAGCTAGTGTATGATGCCCCATGATCATACCAATGTACATAGCTATGATTTAATAAAAAAAAAAAAAAAAAAAAGACCAGACTGAACCAGATCAAGACCTAATCTTTAAAAATATCCGGATGTTGTGGTGGGTGCCTGTAGTCCCAATTTCTTAGGAGACTGAGGTAAGAGAATCACTTAAGTTCAGGAGTTTGAGGTTTCTGTCAGCTATGACACCATAGCAGTCTTCTAAGGGTGACAAGGCAAGACTCTGTCTCAAAACAAACAAACAAACAAACAAAAAATAAAACACACACACAAACACACATATACATAAATGAAGGACAATTTTCTGCTCAAAAGTAATTAAACGTATGTCTACTCAATTAGCATATATTTGTTGAATGTTCACCACTGTAAGAGAGCTATGGTATTTTATTCTTTGATTTTACATAGATAAGCATGTCAATTGAGTCTCCTAAAAAATATTACATTCATTAAATGTTTTCCACCTAAACTATTGAGAAAGAATTTGTGAAACAAATAAAAGGATAAAAAACACAAAATCCTGCCATGAGTTTTTAAATGTTACATAGTCAAAAAATAATGTTTGGGAAATCTATTTATATCTTCCTTTTATACTGTATTAACAGTAAACTGCTTATTGAAATCTTTCTAAAGCCCAGGTGGTAATATTTATGAATAACTATAGGAAATTGGTAGATGATATTCCTCAAAGCTGTAACACAACCGTACATGACTAAGGTTACTATTATATAATTTGTCCACAATTTTAACAATGAATGCTGTGAATATCCTAGGCCTGTAGGCTGACTAAACCAGCACGATCTCTCTCACTGTAAGTATGTAAATATAACTGTTTATTTTATTGGGCTCTTCAATCCTGCTATCTCACTATTTTGTGGTTGCTAAGCAACTCTAGCAATATTGTGGCACAGATGCTTAAAAAGACGGAGGCACGAAAATGTGTTTGTTGATTTATTTATTGGAATGGAAATGATGCTGGTCCAAAATAAACTCTTTTTGATGTGATAGCTGGCACTGATTGGATAACAACTTCCAACTTCACTGCACTCACAGTGAGACAATATTTTTTTTAAAGGTTGAAAAAAAACCTTAAGATATTTCCTTTCCCCAAATGCATATTTGCACAATCGTTTTTGGTGGAGATTGCTTATGAATATCTTAGGAAAAATTTTGGCCTTGAGAGTTCATATGAAGAAGCTTAGGTAGAGAAAACCTAGGGCACCGGGGCATTTGTAGGACAATATGAGGTATGAATTATTGCAACTGTATTACCCAGTGAGCAAACTAACCCATCAAGCTATATAAGTTGTCACAAAATGTACTGAGGCATTCGGTTCCACTAAGGTAAGATAGGACCAAGGGCAGAATGAAGTCTAAGTCATAAAATCCTTGCTGCCTCAGGGTAATAGTAACTTATTTCACCATATTTATAGGTCACTAATGGTAACTGATCCAGAAGAAATGGTGGCATAGAATTGTCCTTGGCTTCTTGATAAAAAGAAAGAAATCATAGATGAATACAGTTACTGACTAAAGAAAAAAAAAATCAGTAACTAATCTGTTAGCACAAAGAGAGGAATAATAACATATCTTTTATTCAGTTTATTTTAAAAGTTTTATCCCGTGAAATTGCTTAAGTTCCAGGTGCATTCAGAGAATCTATTTATTACATAGAGAAAACAGCATATACTAGCTTATTATTCAAAATTACAAGAGATTAACATTGCTATTTTCCAGTTGGTAGTGACGAGAATGTTCCAATAAATCACCTTGTCTTTCACCCCCTAATTCTCTTTTCCTAGATGGATGGTGTTGTCAGATGAAGCCAAGATAATTGGGTAACAATTTCAACCGTTTCCTCTACTCTTTACTTCGGAGTAGCACACTTAATATTTTTCTAGAATTTGATTTTTATACTTTGACTCTGTTCCTGAGCTACCCATTTCCATGATAACTTGTGTTAAAGAAAGTTACCTTTTTTAGTGGTATTGCTCATGACTATGATTTATTGAAAACTTGTTATATGACCAGAGTTGGTGCTGAAAACTTGTTACATGAGCAGAGTTAGAACTATTCTATCTTTTTGTTTGCTTTTTTTGTCAATGTAGAATGTAGAATGTAGTAAAATCCATTAGATGAGATCTAATCTTCCTTTCAGTGAAAATTAGTCATGGAACTGTATCAAAACCCAAGGTTTTTTGTTGTTGTTTGTTTGTTTTTGTTGTTGTTGTTTGTACTAACAATCACCATATGGAAGCAAGATGATATAGAAAGGTAACTGTTTTGTTTCTAAAACATAAATTATAATTCCATTCACTTATCTGTTGTATTGCTGAAATAATTTTAAATGGTGTTTAATCCAGGCATAATCTCTACTGAAAGTCCTATGACGTGCGTATTTTATACAGAAGTAACACATTATCTGTTTATATAATCTATATGTCTAAGCACTTTTTTAAAGCCTATGTTGTCATCGCAATCTCCATTTCAAACTATTGGCTGTTATGAACTTGGTGTGATAATCTTATGCATTAATTTGGAGTTTAGAAATGTGTATGGAAACACTGTGATACTTTATGGCAACAGAATTCATAAATGGATTTTAGGTTTGGACAATGCATGCTTAAGAGTATACTTACAACAAACTTTGTATTTGAGAACAATTCATCTGTTTGACTCATTGATAATTGAATTGGTTAATTCTTTGACTGAATATATCAAACTGCCAAGTTTGATCATAGATTAACCCAAAGAAATAATTTTAAAACTTTTAAAATTTAAATTGATGTCTACATTATATTTTGACTACCTTATTTATTAGTTTAATTTCTGAAAAATTATATTCAAATTAAATTTCAACAAATTATATTACTTTAAATGTTAAGAGAAATATGTGCCATAATAGTCCCAATAGTACTACAAAGTTAATAATCACCCCTTTCTTTTTTCTTTCCATTTTTGTGAGTTTTTTTTTTTTTTTTTTTAAAGATGTAGCTTATATTGTAAAAACATATTTGGGACTTCTTTAATCATGTAATAAATTGAAATCCAACTTGTAAAAAATATATATATATATACACATTAGCTACTAAAACATAAACAGGCAGTCCCTGTGGCTCAAAGGGGTAGGGTGCCAGCCCCATATATTGGACGTGGCGGGTTCAAAACCAGCCCTGGCCAAAAACTGCAAAAAGTAAATAAATAAATAAATAAACAGTTGTCTTTCCTAGACTTGTCACCCAGAAACTCAGTTTAGAACAGACATCATCCCATGTAGCTTCAGAAAATCTTTATGATGTTCAGAGAGATGATATTTTCATTTGACTCTGGCGTGTGACTTGTTCTACATTCATTCCAAGGCAGTAAACGCTTTTAGTATCTGTTAAACTCAAATGCACCCATACATGGGCTTCCTAAGTTGCACTTACACATCCTTTATTGCAATGCACTTACATAAATCTCCCTGTCTCTGAGAAACACTCTTCCCTTGAGAAAGCTTACCTGAAATGTCCGCTCAGCAGAGCATAAAGCTCTAGCCAGCGAACAACTGAACAGCCTAAAGATGTGCAGGTACTGAGTTAAAATTCTCTTTTCTTGCTCACTAGAAGTATAAAGCAAAGCCTGTTACTAGCATCCATGCAGGCATTATTTTCAACTTTTAAACATAAACCGATCCACATTTTGTGTTTTTGTCCACATAAAGAAAAAAATATAGCAGAAACAAATGACATTTGGCGTTTAAATTATGCGGATAAGTACTTTTATGATAAAACACTAATTTTCAAATGTCAAAAACAAATATTATTGCACCTAAATATTTTAAAAGTAGCATATATGTAATGTGCTGAATCACAGTTCAGTGTTAACTTCACAGCATCTGAGAAGAATCTAAATTTATATATATATGTACTTAAATGTGTTATTGCCCTGTTTTATAAACAAGATTCACTGACATAAATTTATCATCATCTATAGGTTAAAATAATCTTTGATTTGGGGAAACCATTCTCAACAAGAATCTAAACAAAATTCAAATCTTTCTAAACACATAAATGTACTTTTAGGTGACTGATAAGAATGTACTTTTAGGTGAGTGATAGTCATTCTATGTGCTAGAGAGTCTTACTTTCTAAGATTTCAAAGCTCTTTTTAAGCTTTGCTGGTCTGAATAGAATAGATAATAAGAGCAATACTATAACTGTGGTAAAAGTAATATAATTTACTATCAAGGGGATTTTTTCTTTTTTGTAAACTATTGTGTTTAAGAGAAAAACCAATAAGGCTACAGCAGACACTAATTAGTTCCTAAGAACCTTAAGAAATGATTTTATAAGCAACAGTTAAAAAAATCCCAGACTCCCGCCAAAAAAATCGTTTTCAAAATTATCCACTTGATGCTGCTGTCCTGAGAGTAGAATCTTGGCTTTTAGTCATACTCATTGATTTCTATCCCTTGTCTACAGATGATTTAAGAGATTATTGAATGTCACAAAGTGACACAAACAAGAACAGTCTGTTTACTCCACAGTTTCCAATAAGTTTTCTGCAGGAACTTTAATTGCCTATTTTATAAATAAGATTCACTGACATAAATTGAATTCTAATTTTAATTTAATTCCCAGAATTAAAATGTATGTCAGCTTGGCCAAAATTCTCTAGATTGGTAACATTTTAGTGGTGTAAGCATGATGTTGTTCCTGTAATAAAATCAAGACTGTATATACCATCATTATCAAGCTACTTTATTAAGCTATTTGTTGAAATATATTTTTAACAAATATAAACATTTTTGATATATGCAAACATACTCACTTCTGAGGAGAGTTGAATGCAAAAATGTACTTATTGCAAGAGAAAAAAAACTCTCTTTAGGATATCATCTTCATTGTACCTGTCAGAGAATTTCCCTATCTCAGATTCACTGCTAATGATTAAGGAAATCAAATTTGGTCAGTGATAATAAAGGGCAAATAAATAATAGTTAATGAAGGATGAAGAGTAACAGTTTTATTCATAGGTTTTCTTACACGGCCTAAAATAAGAATGTGTGTATAAACATCTATAATATATCTTTGTTGGGATACTTCTTTTAAAAATTATACTTTACCATTTTATACTTTAAAATATGTCCTTTGAAAGATGGCAGGAAGCCAATTTTTTTAATTTTCGTTATCACCTATTCTGTATAAGGAAAAGTTTGCCTTTAAGCAAGTATCACACTAACCAATATTTATATTGAAGTAAATGTCATAGACACTGAGCATCTATACTAACTTCGCAAAAATGGCAGACAACCAAAGATTTTATGTCTCCCGCAGGAACACAGTGGAGCTATAAAGTAGTCTTCCGAAAATATTTAAGATCGGTGAAATCAAGCTTCTAGATTCAATTCCCAGTACAGAGGTTAGAGAAACATGTTCAACTATCCCAGGCAGAGGCAATAAGCCCCAACAGATTTAAGGAAACCCCCAGCTCAAAATTGACTGAAATTCTTCAACAACTAAACTATAACAAAAAGAAATGATAAGTGGTGTTAATCCATACACTAAAGGAGATACAGAAGTTTTAAGTAGTGCTTGCTAGTTCTCATCTAGCAAGACAACAGGAAAGCTGTTTTGATAATATAAGTTCTTCAGGGATGCTCCTCTCCTTTCCCCCCTTTCCCTCTCTCCTCTGTCCTTCTCTCTGCTTTTCTCCCTCTCTCTCTCCACATTCCTTCTCTCAAGTTTATTTTTTTCATTCTCAAGTCAGTGAGCAATGGTCAGCCACAACACAGGATGCAGCTTTACTACGTGCGTCCTCATTTGTACTTACCACTACCTCCTTCTAAAGACTCTGCAAACAAGGAAGGGAAACGGGGAAGTGCGTTCCCAGAAGCCCCTTTGTAATATAGTACAGATTTTAACTTGTCCGTGGAAACACACAGGCAAAGTCTGGAAGGTGAGGGAGAAACGGCGTGTGCGAGGAGAGACAGACTTGTGTCAGCGTCCTGGTTTGCTGCTCTCCTGTGGCAGACGGCAGAACTGGGGGGATCCCTGGAGACGCTCAGTAATTGCAGTGGACTCTGGAAGAGCTGCAGAGCCACAGCGGAGGCAGCCACGGGTAGTTGCTCCGACTGTGCCCCAGCTCTTCCAACAAGTGTAAGCTCCTAATTTTTTCTATTTAAAGCCTTTCACACTAGGAAAACATAGAAAGAATTTTGGGTTCTGATGAACCCTAATTAATATAACATCTCTAGGGCTCGGCGCCTGCAGCTCAAGCAGCTAAGGTGCCAGCCACATACACCAGAGCCAGTGGGTTCGAATCCAGCCCGGGCCTGCCAAACAACAATGACAACTACAACTAAAAAATAGCCGGGCGTTGTAGAGGATGCCTGTAGTCCCAGCTACTTGGGAGGCCGAGGCAAGAAAATCGTTTGAGCCCAGGAGTTGGAGGTTGTTGTGAGTTGATGCCATGGCACTCTACCCAGGGCGACAGCTTGAGGCTCTGTCTCAAAATAAATAAATAAAATAAATAAATAAATAAATAAATCTTTAGGACCCTGTGATACTGAGAAAAAAAAAAAAAAAATTCTTGCCTGAGCGTTCCAGTTTTAATATCCCAAACAAGGATTCTGACCTATTGGGTCCTACAGGCCTATCCCCATACTAATCACCGAAACCTGTAAGGTAGGTTACTATGATTAGCCCAGCCAGTAAAATTGCCCAACTCTATGACTGGAGTGGAGTCAGATGGAATAGCATCAATTCTTAAGAAAAGCCACATTTAAATATAAAGAACAACATGTCCCGGGAAGTAGAAATCTTCGAAAAAGAGAAGAGGTACGGAAGTGCTGTGCAGATCCACAAACAGCTGTTCTCCACCTCATCCTAGCGCCACCTCCCACGCTAGTTAGAGATGTGGTGTCCTGAAGACAGTTCAAACTGGATGTCATGGAGATTTGTTCTATAGCTAAACCTGGCCTAGGGAGAAGAGAGTTGAAAGAGAAACACTATGTACAACTGAACATCTAGCGAGACAGGTAGGCAAGACAGTAAGTGGGAGGATAAACCTAGGGGAAAAAAGTAAGCATTCCAGAAACAACTGTTCTACCTTACCTGAGTATCCAACCAAAATCTCACTCTCATCACAATTTATGACCTATCCCTCATTCTGTTCACTCTTATATTATTGTATCTTTATTCATTCGTATGTTTTTCTACTGGAATTGAAGTTTCATAAGGTCAGAAGCATGGTCAATTTCATTCACAAATCTATCCCCTATTCCTGAAAGAATGCTTGACCCAAGCATTCTTCATGGATTTTTGAATGACTGGTATAAGTTGGGTTGGTACAAATAAATCTGAAAAATTCATTGACACTTGGCTATGGCGTGGTGTAAACCTACATCACAGAAGAGGGAACTTTGCTTTCATTCTTCAATGTTTAAAATATTGGAGATATAACTGTGGATAAGCAGGTACTGTCCTCGGAGAGCTCACAGCCTGAGGAGCCTGACAGGCAGAGGCGGATAATGTGCTATAGTCAGAGTGCTACAAAAGGGTTATTGAATTGCCTTGAAAGTATTGAAGGAACCAGTACCTTGCAAGAGAGAGAGAGAGACCTCATCAGAGGCACAAGAAACAGTGGAAGTTGTGAAGGACAGCTTCAGTCCTCTTAGTTTTTCTCCAGCGTCAACTGTACCTTGATTTCTGAAATGATGGTAGAAGTTGTAATCAAAAAAAAAAAAAAAAAAACTCCCTAGTTAGTTACATTATTTGCCAATCATTACTCAAAAGTTCTTAAGTAAATCAACGGCTGCATTTCTGAACCATGTTGTTTTTGTTATTTTCTCCACTATATACCGTGTTCCTTTTCTAATAGAGAATTAAGAGTTTTTTAATTAACTATTAGATGTATTCAGAATGAAGTAGGGGCTCATTCTAAATGGCTAAAGGATATTTTTACATGTTTTACATTTATTAACATACAGCAGATGGCATGTCTACAAAGAAACTCAAGAAAATATTCATTCAACACTGAAAGGAGCTTAAGAAAAAGTATGTCAAATGAGAGACAAATTCATTGAGAGTTTATGGTTCATGTTTATGATCTGATGTCTACTCACAGATTTTTTTTTTTTTTTAGGGGAGGGGGGCTAGGAATTGATGGCTGATTCTGCTCTGTTTGACTTTCCTCCAGGTGTGCCTGCAAAATTCAACAATAAATATTTAAAACGTAAAGAGCTCAACTACTCAGCAGACTTTCCCTGTTTTTTTTTTTTTTTTTTTTTTACTTAATTGATTTATTTGCTCTCTTTGATCTTAAAACAGATTTGACTGAGTGTAAATCAACTTATTTGGCATCCTGTACCCACAGTTTTTCTTTCTCCTCTCTCCTTTCCCACCACTTTTTTCTCCTTGCCTCTCTCTTTTTATCTCTCCTTTCTCCCCACTTCTATCTCTCTCCAGTACTAGCTTTTAAATACTTAATACATTAACTTCCACATGAGAAAAAAACTTTTTTCCCTTAGGCCATGGTGTCTTATTATGGAAATAGAATAAAAACTTCAAAAACAAAGTGATTCTTTCTAATTCAATGAAAAAAAAATTTTTTTGAGACAGGGTCTCACTTTGTTGCTCCCAGTAGAGTGCTGTAACATCATAGCTCACAGCAACCTCAAAGTCTTGGGCTCAAGTGATCCTCTTGCCTCAGCCTCCTCAGTAGCTGGGACTACGGCACCCACCACAATGCCTGGCTATTTTTTTTTTTTTTTTTTTTTTTTTTTTTTTTGGAGTTTTTGGCCGGGACTGGGTTTGAACCCACCACCTCTAGTATATGGGGCTGGCACTGTAAGCCTTTGAGCCACAGGCACCACCCTGCCTGGCTATTTTTTTACAGACAGGGTCTTGCTCTAACTCAGGCTGGTCTTGAATTTGTGAGCTCAGACAATCCACCCTCCTCAGCCTCCCAGAGTGAAAAATTTGTTATTTTTTATTGGTTTTTATATGTTAGTTATAGGCAATTCACACAGCACTAGGATCAATTTTTACACTGCACACCATGTGAGTTGTGTGTGATTTTTGACCTACTGATTGAATTTGTTTCTGAGAATTGAATCTTTTGACATTATACAAGTATTAAGTTGCATCTGGAGTGGACATTGGATGATCCTGGATGACAACTTTGAATCATAACCCTAAGTACAAAGTCTGACAATACATGCACTTAAGATGGCAGTACTGTACAAACAATTCAATAAGGGTTCATAGCCTTGTTATACCAGTGTCTCACATCTGTGTTCATATCTATGAGTGGTGTTGTCTTGCAGATAGGGTTCATTATTGTTGTTGCATGTTTTTGTGTGCTGTGGCAAGAATATTGGATCTTGAATTAGAGCAATGAATAAGCAGTAAACTTCTTGTTAAAATTGGCAATAGTGGAAGTGGGGACATCTTAGTCAAATTTTGGGGGGATAACATCACGAAGAAAACAGTAGTGTACAAATAGATTAAACATTTTTCTGAGGGGAGAAAAAGCCTTGATGAAGAGAGATCAGGGAGACCAGTAATAAGCAGAACTTATGAAAATATTGCAGAAATTCTTTGAACTGAGTGCCAAATTCATAGACTGACAATGAGAAGCATAACAGACCAAGTAAACACTGATAGAGAAACAGGAAAAATATTAACTGAAAATCTTGGCATGAGAAAGGTATGGCTCTTATGTCATGACAATGTACCAGCTCACACAGCACTCTCTACAAGGGAGTTTGTAGCCAGTGAACAAATAACTGTATGGGAACACCTTCCCTCATCATCTGATTTGTTCTGGAATGACTTTTTTCTTTACCCAAAAATTAAGGAAATACTGAAAGAAAGACATTTTGATGACATTCAGGACATCAAGTGTAATACAACAGCTTTGATGGTCATTCCAGCAATTCCAAAATTGCTTTCAAGGGTGAATTAATCCCAAAGGGAGTATGTCAAAGGTGGCTGTGGCATTTTTTTTCAGAATGAATTTGTGAATGTAATTGTTAGACCTTTACATTGCTTACATTTCTAAGGTAGAGTTCAAGTTGTAGTTGATCCCTTCATCCGGGGGATGTGCTGAATGCCCTCACAATGTGCACATTAGGTGAGATTAGCAAATTGCCCCCCTGCTTCCCCCTGCCATCCCCCTTCCTCTCCCCAACACACCACTAAACTACATTTGTGCTTTATCTTTCATGTGAGCATGTTGTTGTTTATATGTTAGGTTCATATCATTATTGAGTACATTGGATTGTTTTTCCAAATTCTTGAAATACTTTACTAAGAAGCACTAAGAAGCATGTGTTTCAACTCTTTCCAGGTTAACACAAAGATGTAAAGTCTCCATCTTTTTATGGCTGAATAGTACTCCATAGTATACATCTATCACAGTTTGTTAATCTATTCATGGATTGATGGGTACTTGGGTTGCTTTCACTCTTTGGTAATTGTGAATTGTGCTGCAAATGTCCTTGTGGTAAAAGGATTTTTTTTTTTTCTTCTGGGCAAATACCTAGTAATGGGGTTTCAGGATCAAATGGAAGGTAAATTTTTAGTTTTTTGAGAATTCTCCATTCTTCTTTCCATAGAGGTTGCATTAGTTTCCAATCCCATCAGCAGTGTAAAAGTGTTCCTTTCTCTCCATGTTCATATGGATTTCATTCAAAGAACTACCAAGCAACATTCAAAATGCACAATGATAAGTCACAGCAATCAAAAAACATAGTCCACCATGTGTAACAATATAGTGTGCTTGGGCAGCCACTAAAGGAAGGTATGGAGGGGGGATATGTGCTGACTGACAGTGAAAACAATGAGCAGAGTTTTCACAACTTTAGGAGGCCCGGGGCTCACGAGTAGTGTCAGTTAAACACAACTTACATGGCAGTTAATGGGTTAACTGATCTTCTAATACTAATATTAATTAAATTGCTAGTAGTCATTAGTTAGTGAAAACTGACCAGCCAGATATAGTTACATAATTTAGTCCATCTGAAGTAATATCCCAGTCTTCAGTCATCTCACTGAAATGAATTTTAATCTTTAAACACTTATTTGTACTCATTTTAGATTACCTATTATTACACTTTAATTTCTTGTGAATATTTTTGTCCCATAAAGGGTTTTTATTTTAATTTCACAACCCTGTTTTCTCTCTTTAATAACACTGAATACAGATTGTTCACAACTCTTTTTTTTATATTCTCATTTAAGTAAATATACTTATTTTAACCTGTTATAATCTTTAAATCATTCCAAACATTAATTAACTAGATGCTACTTAATGAATATAGCACTTTGTTACTTTGCAGTCTTGGAATTGTTTAATGGTTTCAAGGCATTAATTTAAAATATTGAAATAGTATATATATTATATTATACATGTAAACTAAATAAAGAGAATAAAATTATATACAGTACATTATAATCACTAGTGATCATTATGTGTATTACTGAGGAAATTTATATAAGCTTAATGAAAGTAATTTGGGAGTGACTTGAGGAATGTTGGACTGTTAAGGATTGAATCTACAGCAGTGGTTCCATGACATTGTAAAGGAGTTAGAAATACCTATGTAGGATGATATTTAGAAATAAACATATCCTACATCAAGCACAAAGTGAATTCAGTGTGAGTTTAAAATGACTTGCTTCTCTTCCAGAGGCTTAAGGGACCTGGACCTCCCCGGGGAAACACACAGAGTTGTTGGCTTGCCTGGAGTTAAAAATTCCACAGGCCCTTTGTCTGAAGCTGTGCACCCGTGAAGCCTGAGATCAAAGGGCATGCCGCTCTTCCTCACAACAACCTATAACCAACTGACATCTGAGATGTCATAATGTCATAGTGTATTGCATTGGTCACTTGTTTGTGGTGATGCTGAGGTAAACAAACACAATGCACCGCCACTCATAAGTCAGATAAAAGCAATGCTGTGCAATAATGTGCAACACAGAGTACTTGACAATGATAGCAAGCAACTGTATTATTGGTTTAGGTATTTATCACACACAATTTTTATCATTATTTTAAAGTGTACCCCTTCTACTTATATATTTTAAAAAGTTCACTGCAAGATAGCTTTAGGCAGGTCTCTTGGGAGGTATTCCAGAGGAAGGTATCATTATCATAGGAGACGTCAGCTCCATGCATGTTCTTTTCCCTGAAGAACTCTTGGGAGACACCATGTAGACATGAAAGACAATGGTGCTGATGATTCTGACCCTATGCAGGCCTAGGCTAATATATGTGCTTTTGTTCTCTTTTTAACAACAACAACAACAGAAGGTTAAAATGTAAAACTAGAAAAAGAGCTTATAGAATAAGGCTATAAAGAAAGAAAATATTTCCGTACAGTGGCAAATTATGTTTGTCTTTTAAGCTGTAAGCTGTGTTAATACTAACGAATCAAAAGTTAAAAAAATAAAAGTTTATAAAGTAAAGAAATTACAGCAAGCTAAGGAAAAATAATTATTAAAGAAAGAAAAACATTTTTTTGTAACTTTAGTGTAGCCTAAACATAGAGCATTTTTAAAGACTCTAGTATTAATAGTTTACAGCGATGTGCTAGGCCTTCACATTCACTCATCACTCACTCACTGACTTGCTCAGAGCAACTTCCAACCTGCAAGCTCTATTAACAGTAAGTGCCCTCTATACGTATACCATTTTATCTTTTTACCACTTTTTTTATTTTTTTATTTTTATTAATTTTAATTAAAATCATAACTGCCTACATTTATGGGGTACAACTTGGAATGCTTAAATCAAATAAATTTTAAATGTGTTACCACAAAATATTAGCGAGGTTATGGCTATGTTTTTACCATATTTTTACTGTATCTTTTCTATTTTTAGATATATAAATGCTAACAATAGTGTTACAATTGGCTGCAAAATTTAGTACAGTAACCTGCTACACAGGTTTGTAAGCTATATGATAAAGCCCAGGTGTGCAGCAGGCTACACTACCCAGGTCTGAGAGCGTACTTTCTATGTTCACACAACAAAATTGCCTGATGATGCATTTCTCAGAACATATAACAGTTTGTTGTTCAGCCATGCATTGCTGTAGTCTCAATGGTGCTACAAAGGCCTGCTGGTTAAATGCAATAAATACAAACCTGACTGAGTGTACCAGCAATAGCAGAAGCAGTACCAGATAATCTTTTTTTTTTTTTTTTTTTTTTGGTAGAACATAATTTTTTTTTTCTTTCTTTTTTTTTTTTTTTTTTAATTGTTTGTGTTTTCTTGAAGGTAAAAAGAATAGGTTATACAGCTTGCACTTGTTAGGCAAAGTCCATCTTATAGTTGTGTTCCACTCCCAAGAGGTGAGCCATACACCATGATCCCCATCACCCTCCTTTCTCCCTCTCCCCACTTCCTTGTTCCCCCTCACCTCACCTTGAATTAATTTGAGTTTTCTCTTATGTGGTTATTTATTCAATCATCTATTGGCTTCATATAAGAATTTAGTACCTTGGATTCTTGCTTCTCCATTCTTGTGATACTTCACTAAGAAGACTATTCCACCTATTCATCCATTAGTGGCTGAATAGTATTTCATGGTGTGCATATACCACAGCTTGTTAATCCATTCCTGGACTGGTGGGCATTTAGGCTATTTCCACATTTTGGCAATTGTAAATTGAGCTGTGATAAACAGTCTAGTGCAAATGTCCTTATGATAAAAGGATCTTTTTTTTTTCTGGGTAGATGCCTAGTGATAAGATTCCAGGATAAAATGGAATGTCTAATGTGAGTTCTTTGAGGATTATCCATACTTCCTTCCAAAACGGTTGTATTAGTTTGTAGTTCCACTAGCAATGTAAAAGTGTTCCCTTCTCTCCACATTCACACCAGCATCTGTAACTTTGAGACTTTGTGATGTGGACCATTCTTACTGGTGTTAGATGATATCTCAGGGTGGTTTTGATTTGCATCTCTCTGATGATCAGAGATGATGAGCATTTTTTCAAATGTGTGTGAGCCATTCATGTGTCTTCATCAGAGAAGGCTCTGTTCATATCTCTTGTTCAGCGGTAGATGGGATTGTTTGCTCATTTTTTTGTTGATTAGAGTTCTCTATAGATTCTATTTATCAACCCTTTGTCAGATTCATACTCTGCAAATATTTTTTCCCATTCTAAAGATTGCATTTTTGCTTTTAGATAATCTTTGACTCTCTCTACTCCTGAGCTCTAGCAATCCTGTGTTCAACATTTCTCTACAACAGAAGGTTGGTGTCCTACAAAAACATCCTTGACAAAACACAGACCTGAAGTTCCTAAAATGTTACAACTCAATTGTCAATTTTGTTGTGAAATATAGAAAAACCTGGAATCCATAATAACATCATTGCTAAGTGCATATTTTTAGCCTTCTTTTTTTATTTCACAGCACACTTGAACCTATAGTTAAAATTCCACAGCACACTTAAATTACCTTGATTAAAAAAAAAAAAAACAAAAAAAAAAAAAAAAACAATATACTTGTAGTACTTTGAACTTCTTTTAAAAAAATAATTAATTAATGATCTTTAAAAAATTTTGTAGCATACCTAAAACCCTCTCATGGCACACTGGTTGAAAATCACTGACCTGGTGTCAAAAGAAGAGATAATGAGTGGAGTGTATTTTATTATACTTCATTTTATTGCATGTTTCAGATATTGCATTTTTTATAATATTTATGATATTGAAGATTTGTGGCAACCCTGCATCCCACAAGTCTATTGCTGCCCTTTTTCCAACAACATAAAATCATTTTTTTGTCTCTCTGTCACATTTTGGTAATTATCACAGTATTTCAAACTTTTCCATTGTTAGTGTATTTGTCATGGTGATCTATGATCAGTGATCTTTGATGTTATTGTTGTGATTGTTTTGGGGCACCATGAACTGTGCCCACATAAAATAGCCAACTTAACTAATAAACGTTGTGTGTACGTTTACTGTCCCACCACCTGGCCATTCCTCTATCTCTCTCCCCCTCTTCTCTGGACTTCCTATTATTCCCTGAGACACAAAATTATCAAAATTGGGCCAATTAATAATGCTTCAATTGCATCCAAGTGTTCTAGTTAAGAAAAGAGTCATTCATCTCTAAATTTCAGTCACAAGATATATATGATTAATCTTAGTGAAGAAGGCATGTTGAAAGCTGAGATAGGCCAAAAAGTTTGGCCTTTAGTGCCAAATAGGCATCCAAGTTGTGAATGCCAAAGAAATGTTCTTGAAGTAAATTACCAGTGCTACTCCAATGAATATCACCATGATAAGAAGGTGAACAGCCATATTATTTATATGAAGAAAGTTTTAGTAGTCTACAAAGAAGACCAAATAAGCTACAACATTTTCTTAGGCTAAAATCTAACTCAGATCAAGAGCCCAATTCTCTCAATTCAATGAAGTTTGAGAAAGACAAGGAAGCTATAGAAGAAAAGTTGGAGGAAGCAGAGATTGGTTCACAAGGTTTAAGGAAGCCATCTCCATAACATAGAAGTCCCAGGTGAAGCTGCAAGTTCTGAGGCAAAAAATACTTCAAGTCATCCAGAAGATCCAGCTAAGATTATTGATAAAGGTGGCTGCTCTAAAGAACAGAATTTCTAAAATAGACAAACTGCCTTCTACTATAAAAAGATGTCATCCAGGTTTATCATAGCTACAGAGAAGTCAGAGCCTGGCTGCAAAGGACTAATTAGGGACTAATGCAGCTGATGACTTGAAGTTGAAACCAGTGATTATTGACCATTCTTGAGAATTATCCTAAATCTATGCTACCTGTGCTCAATAAATGGCATGATAAAGCATGGATGACAGAACATCTATTTACAATATGATTTACTGAATATCTTAAGCTCACTGTTGATACCTACTGTTCAGAATAAAAGGGACTTCTTTTAAAAATATTACAGCTCCTTAGGAATGCAGCTAGTCACTCAAGAGCTCTGATGGAGATGTGTAAGAAGAATAATGTTGTTTTATGCTTGCCAACACAACAGCCATTCTGCAGCTCATTAATCAAAGAGTAATTTTGACTTTTAAGTTTTACTATTTAAGAAATGCTTTTCATAAGCCTATCTCTGCCATCCATAGTAATTCCTTTGATGGAGCTGGGGAAAGTAAATTGAAAACCATCTGTAAAAGATTCACCGTTCTAGATGCCATTAAGGACATTCATGATTCATGGGAGGAGGTCAAAATATCAACATTTGCAAGAGTTTGGAAGATGTTGATTCCAACCCTCATGGATGAATTGAGGGGTGCAAGAGTTTAGTGGAGGAAGTAAATGCAAATGTGGTGGGAATAGCTAGAGAATTAAAGTTGAAAGTAACACGTAGAGCTACAACTGAATAGTTGCAATGAAACCTAACAGATGAGGAGTTGCTACTCATGGATGAGCAAAGAAAGTGGTTTCTGGAGATAGAATCTATTCCTGCTGAAAATGCTATGATACACTGCTGAAATAACAGCAAAGGATTCCAAATGATTCCTAAACTTAGTTAAAGTAGCAGCAGGGTTTGAGAGAATTGACTCCAATTTTTAAAGCTGTATTGTGGATAAAATTCTATCAAACAGCCTCACACACTACCAAGAGATCTTTCATGAAAGGAAGAGTTGATTGATACAGCAAACTTCACTTGTTATATTACTTTATGAAATTACCACAGCCACCTCAATCTTCAGAAACAGTCACTTTCATCTGTCAGCCCCTTTCAACATCAAGGCAAGATCTCCCTTCAGTAAATAGCTGAAGGTTCATGTGACCATTAAAACATTTTTAATTAAGGTGTGTACCTTGTTTTTTAGACATGGCATTGCCCAGTTAATGGGCTGTGGGATGGTACAAACATAACTTTTATATATACTTGGAAACTAAAATATTAATGTGACTTATTTTATTATGTTATTTGCTTTACTACATTGGTCTGAAACCAAACTCACAGTATCTCCAAGGTACGTATACTTAAGAGACCTTTCTTATAATAGCATGTGCCTTATTTATTCTGGAATTAACCAGAGAAAAATCCCAAGAAATGTCTAGCTATGTTACAGATTTAGAGAGCTTCAAAATCTAATTTATTACATGTTAAAAGATGGAGTTGATTAATGTATTTGTTATTTGATTAGTTGATTTGCCATCATAAAAACAGATGTAGACATGGCCACAATGTTGTCTATATAGAAAAGCTGTCTGTGAAAATCAACATAACTATTGTTCCTCACCAAGAGAGGGTACTATGGCTGTATGGACAGCATGATGAATGAAAGAGGAAAAAGAGAAAAGAGCTTCACCGACTGGTATTCATGCAGAATTATGTTTGCTCACTATTAGACCATGGCTACTAACACTCATTCATCCCCTAACCCCATAGCTCATCTGTCCTTTAATCTCTGTACCTTTTCCTTACCCCTCCCTAAGGATTTTCAATTACCTCCTACTTCTAGTTTTTATAAGGGTAGCTTTCTTATTTTGGCTCACTTGTTCACAGATGTAGCATCTAATAAGCAACATTATGGATTTGGTACTTGTGAGAGCCAAAAATCCCCTCTGTGTCAAGACCTTCCATTTCCTTGGTGCCTGTTTGCATGAGATTTAAAAAACCCATTTTTTAAAATAATAACTTTGGCTTTCACATGTTTACTGCTTGTAACAAGGGTCAGACGGCGTCCACCTGCTCCATACATTGGGCTTCATTTATTGCTACATCTTACACTTTGCTCCTAGCTTTGCTTAAAGATTTAGATAAGAAATAGCACATTTTGTTAATGTCTAAAATGGATTCAAGTTCAAACTGTTCAAAATATTGTCCATTTTAGTTAGTAAAAAGCCACCTAAGAAATAGTTAAGGTAGTAACCTCTAAAATTAATTAAGCTATGGTTAGGTAAACTCCATGTAAAATAAACAAAGCTGTTCTAAGAAATAGTTAAGGTAGTAACCTCTAAAATTAATTAATCTATGGTTAGGTAAACTCCACGTAAAATAAACAAAGCTGTTCCATGAGTGCCGTTTCAATGGTAACATTTGTGATAGCTACGCACATATTTGATCAAGGTGGAATTATCTTCTTTGCGTGTATTTAAATGTATGTATCTAAATGAAGATGAGTTTTTTTGTGTGTGTGATAAATACATTTATTTTCCTGAAGACACCCTGCCCATGGGCCCCAAATCCAGCAGGGAAGTGGGAGGTAGTCGGTCAGACAGCACATGGGCCTTAGCATGGCTGAAGAGGAAGCTACTGGGTCTCTGGCCTGGATTCCCTATCCCTCAGGAGTCAGGCTGGGGATGCAGAGAGAGGGAGTCTCAGTAATCACCTCATACATGGTGGCCTTCTTGTCCTCTGAGCCTGTCACTATGTACTTTTTATTGTTAGGGAAGTCATAGCTCAGGGCTGAGGAGAACTCCTTGGACTGGAAGATGCTGGCCCCAGATGGTGTCCTCCAGTCATTATGCAGGCTGTTCATCCCAGTGCTCACAAACCACCACCCACAAGAAGATGGTAATAAAGAATGCTGACCTGGCAAAAATCTATATGTAAAGCTTCTCTACAGGGGCAACTACTTAAAGATTGATCCAAGGATGTCTGGAAATGGAGCATCTTCACATATTTAAAGGCCTACAGTCTGCTTTGCCTCAACTCAAGCAGACTCAGCATATTTTCTTGCAAGGCTTACTTTATAACTTACCTTCTCATATTTTCTTTTGACTCTAACCTTTTTTTCAACTATTTCTGCCCCTACAACCATGCTCAGCAGTGGTATTACCAGCATATTGTAGGGGTTAGGATACAGCTGGTATTATTCTACCATATAATTTCTATTTTCGGTGGTAACCATTCCTTCCCATTTTTAGAGTATACTGAATGTGCACATAAGACTTCTATATTGCTTGTACATCCATTGGCACAAAATTAGTAATTACAAAATTACTTATAAGTAATTACAAAAGTAATTTTGTTATTATTAATCATAAGTAAAAGGATTACAGTTTATTTTAGAATAGAGACTGTTCAAATTAGCATCAGTTAAAATAAATACCTGTAAATCATTTTTTATCAGTAAGAAATTGATTTTAGCTCATTTTCTGGTCAGATAACTTTAACTGGGAGTGATGCTATAAAAGAAATACCAGTAATTAAATAGCTGCAATAATCCTCTATTGCTTTTGGTAGCATGTAAGAACTAAGAGGGGAGAATGAATTCTTCATTTTTATGATGTATTTAGAGAAAAGGAAATGATATAAAACACAGAGAGAAGAACAAAGACCTCTTGTCTTTAATAACTATTTCTTACTGATGGGCACAGGAAATAGTCACTGGCACAAGGGCCATTTCCTCTTAGTTAGGATCAAAAGCTATGTAGTCTATATCCAAAATATATGGGACCACATCTTTTCATTGAAAGTGACTGAAGAGTGGAAAAATGAAGCAAAATTTTAACAGTGAGGAAGAATATGCCACGAGGAAAAGGGAAGGTTGAGTTTCTATATGTCCCACCCAGGAAGCTCAGATCCTGTCCTATGAGGTCCCACCTGACTAATCATCCCCCAAATCCACAAGCCATAAAATAAATTTGGCAAAAGAAGCCAATTTTAACTGATGATCAAGTGATTGCCTTACAATTTTGTTTATTTCATAAAACCACAAACTTATGGTTTGATTTAAATCTAGGATTTAATGTAAGATTTAGATTAAAGAGAATCTTGGAGTTGGGTTTAGATCTGTTATTATTCTTGGAAATTTGACTTTATGGAGCAAGTAATACTCATCAGGCTTCTATTTTACATTAGTTTTTAGCCCAGGAAAATATTATTCTTAGAAATTACACCTCTCCCATAGAAATAGAAATTACAACTTCTTGATCTATTATGCTCATTATGATATCCCCAAACTCTAACCTTTATTTAAAAAGAAATGAGTAATTAAATATAAGAATAAAGTATCCCCAAACTTCAACTTGTTGCCTGAGGTTTGGAGTCAGCAGATAACTAATAGCATTGAACGGAGTGAGAGCTTTACTGTGGTTTAGAAGAAAATCAATAATTTAATAAGGCTTTCCTACCATCTTTCATTATTGTTCAAGTACATAGAAAAAGAGGAGGTTAAGTAGAAATGTCAGATGAAAAGAATGTCTATTGTATTCGTGCTGTACAAAGAAATTTGCTTTTGCAGCTACATTGTTTATGAATTTTACAGGTGTATTTTAATTAATGAGTTTTTTACCTTAATCTATCGAAGGTAAATGTGTGAATAACTGCTCTTTCTGCTATACCTGGCAAGTCACTCTACATACACGCATCAAACAGGGGTGGCTTGCTCAAACTTCAGTCAGCATAATCCTTGAGATTACAATGAATTGTGGGATTTGGCAGAATAATCAAATCTATACAAATATCATCACAAGTCAAAAATTAATTTCTTGCCTTCATTTTCTTTTTTTTTCTTTTTTTTTTTTTTTTACAATGATCAATTTTTGCTTATAGCCAAATTATGGATCCACAGAATTCAAGAACTCAAACATGGATAAAGATAGTAAATCAGTTTTCTCAAAATTCCATTTTCCCTTTAAAATAATTATTACCACCTTCCCATTTGCAATTTGCCATGAAGTATTTCTTACCATTGCTTCCTACAATTCTAAAAAAAAAAAATAGTTTTAAATTTTAAAACCATTGTGTATCTGTTTAGTAAGATTTAAGGCAAATAGGATGGGGCCAAAATATTTTTGCTTAAATTCCCTGAATTGAGTATCTCTCAAAATATACTACAAAGTTGTATTCTAAATGACTATGCATTCTTTTTTATTTTGAAAAATTTTATTTTCAGTTTATGGATAGGTTTCCAAAATATCCTTGGTATAAAGTCATTTTAGTTATGGAAATATTTGCAAGATTCAGAAATTATTATGAATGATTATAACCAGAAATGGAATAATAAATGGATCCGTCTGCTACCATATCACTTTCACAGCATATGAGGAAACACCTGATATGCAGTCAGAATATTTTGTTTGAATGTTAATTCTGCAACAGACTAGCTGTGTGGACTTGGGCAAGTTTCATGGCCTTTCTAGACCTAATTTCTTAATTTTATTTTCCTTCCTTCCTTCCTTCTTTCTTTTTATTTTTTATTTCAAATTAATATGGGAGTGCAAATTTTTAGGTTACATTGTTCTCACTTCCAGGGTAAAGTTCCATTTGAGAAAGACCTCCTCACCCGGAGGCATGTTATTCACTCTCACAATGTGCACATTAGGTGAGATCCTGCCTCATGCCCTCCCTCCTTTCACCAATCATCCTCCAATTAAACAATAAGGAAGTGCAAGCAATCCCCTCTATAAGTGGGCAAGAAATTTGAACAGAAACTTCTTCAAGAATGACAGACGAATGGTCAATAAACATATGAAAAAATGCTCATAATCTTTAATCATCAAGAAATGCAAATCAAAACCCTTTAAAATATCACCTAACCACAGCATAATTAGCCTACATCACAAAGTCACAAAACACCAGATGCTGGTGTGGATGTGGATAGAAGGGAACACTTCTACACTGCTGGTGAGAATGCAAACTAATACAGCCTTTTTGGAGAGAAGTAGGGAGAATCCTCAAAGATCTAAAAGTAGACCTTCTGGCTTGGCACTCGTAGCTCAGTGGTTATGGTGCCAGCCACATACACCACAGCTGGAGGTTTCAGAACAGTCCAGGCCTGCTAAACAGCAATCACAACTACAATTAAAAGAAAAAGATAGCAGGGAATTGTGGCAGGCGTTTGTAGTCCCAGCTACTTGGAAGACTGAGGCAAGAGAATCACTTAAGCCCAAGAGTTGGGGGTTGCTGTGAGCTGTGTGAAGCCACAGCACTCTACCAAGGGTGGTATAGTGAGACTCGGTCTCAAAAATAAAAAATACATACATACATACATACATAAATGTAGACCTTCCATTTAATCCTGCAAACCCATTACTAGGTATCAGCCCAGAAGAACAAAATCATTTTACCATAAAGACATTTGCACCAGAATGTTTATGATTGCTCAATTCAAAATTGGCAAGTCATGGAAGCAACTTAAGTGTGCATCAACCTGTGAATGGATCAACAACTGTGGTATATGTATACCATGGAATACCATTCAGCAATAAAAGATGGAGACTTTACATCTTTTATATTTAACCTGGATGGAGTTGAAATACATTATTCTTAGTAAAGTACTTTAAGAATGTAAAAATAAATATCCAAAGTACTCCATACTAATATAAAATCAATATATAGGCAATTATATGCTCATAAGAATAATAAAACACAAATATAACATAGTATGGTATGGTGGGGGGGAATATGCATTTTTTAGTGACTCTTACTACTGTAGCAGCCACTCCACTTCAACTGTAATGTTAACTTTGCAATTTTTGTTTTAGGAAAATATGATGCCAGTCATTATTTCTCAATTGTTTTAAATTAATATTACATTTTTAAGTGTTAGAAAATCTGTTGATTGTATTAAATATAATTTAGCTTTTAAATATTATCAGATTGATGTATTCACTGGGAAAATTCTTTTCTTATAAATGTTTATATTAAGTACAGTAAAAAGCAATTTTTTCTTACTTAGAGGCTAGAGGACTTTATTCAAATACACAAAGAAAAATTACTAAATATTCATTTGTATTGCACTTGTCTACTGATTATCTTTCTAAACACCTCCTTTGTAATATTTTACTTTCTTAATATCTGTAAAAATAATCATGATTAAAAATTTAAGTATTGCTATGTGGGTCTTCAGCTTCTATAAAATTTGTTTTCAATTATATGAAGTGCCCTAATACAGCACTATATCACCTGAGGTGGAATGTAGTTTCATTTAATTCTATAGACTAAACTTCTTAGTGATTTTGAAAAACAATAATGTGATCATGTGATATATGAAATAAAAATACTTATTATTCTATTTGATCCTGTTTAAAGTAGCAAAAACCAAAGTGCTCTTATTCTAAGGGTTCACAATGGTGCCCTGAGCTCTGGGCTAAACGGTGAATGGGCACCCTCCAGTTTAGTACAATGGCGGGCCTCCATCCTAACTAGTTAGGTTGTTTTCTTACTGGTTTATGTCCATGTGCATTATTTTGAATGTCACCCCTGAATATAACTGTACTTCCTCTAAGCCAATCTCAGTAAAGTGTTGATTTAAAAACAAACTGAAACTTACCAATATGACATCCAAAATGCATTGAAAAGTCACCGTATCTGCCGTCTTCAGTTAAACCATTAATTATCTGTCTCTCACAGTGTGTACACATCACAGCAGTTCCCCAAACTCTCTGTCTCCCTGACTTTCTTGCCATGCACACATTCTCACTCATCCCTGTCTATGCATTATTTCCCCTTTGCTCCTGCCCAATGTCCTCAGCATGCACAGAAATCTCTTTTCTGCTCCATGCCCTTCAGTGGAGTCTTCTTCAGTTCAGAATCTGCCAATATGTCTCCATCCTCCCTGAAAGGACTCCTCAGTTACCTGTCATTTGCCTGTCAGTTACTGCAGATATTATTATGTTGTTTTTTCTTCATCCAGAGCCTAAGTCAACAACAACCCTCCAGAACTTGAGGAGGCAAACAGAAACCTTCCCGAGTGAGGAGAATGGAAGCTGCAAGCACTCGGTGTAATACCTCACCACCACCCCCACTCAAATATAAATCAGCACTGGACACATTTGTCCACATGTGACCATTAACCATGTCTTATCAAATATTTGGTTCTCTGAAAAGAGTGGGCAAATACTTAAAAGCTTACTTCCGCTTAATTTTTTCTCAAAATATCAAACACTCAATTTAGTTTTGTTTTTTTTTTTTCTCCTTCTCAGCATTTGTTGGGCATTTAGAATTTTTGTGTCATATTCTTACTTTACCGGCATGAGACTGTGGCCTTTCCTTCCTACTTCAGAACATGTTGGGAAAAGCATGGGAGAGTGGAAGAAGAGAATGACTTATAATTCTGCCCTTACTGATTGCATTATAATTGCTTTCTCCTGAATGGTTTCAGTTTAACAATCACCCGCATCTAGGACCACAGAGAATGATTCACTCTGCATAGGACAGCAAATTCCCTCATGATGAATAATAATCCCACGTGTAACTAACAGACCAAAAGTAAGAATCACTGTCAAGGCAGCATTTCCATTTGTACAGCATTTCCTGAACATCTGGCCAGAAGACTAGTGCAGAACTGAGTCACAGATAATTCTACTGCTGAATTATTTCTTAAAATATTTTTTTTTTCTTCAAATAGCTGTTCTACAGAAGCTGTTCTTTGGAGACATCAGCAAATACTGACCCAGGCTACTCCTTTCTAGCTTAGCATGACAGAGTTGGCATTTTAGTTTCATTTCCTCTGGTGAGAAGAAAGCCCTACTTGCCTTCTCTTAACATAAAGAATAAAAAATAGTTTAGAAACACACTCCTGGCCCCTCTTCTTCTCAACAGTTTAAGATGAAGTTGTTCTTTAAACGGGCCAGTGTTGACTGATTGGCTGGCTTTTGTCAGGCCTTAGCCGCCATTCATGAAAGGAAAACTTCTCAAGTGGTAGGTAAGAAAGCTGTCCTATGTCACCACTGCACAGAGATATGAGCATCAATGAAGTATTTTATAACAGTGATTCCTGGGGCTGCCAAAATTCATGGCTACCAGAGAGGGTTATTTCAAGTTATCTAGAGCATTTTGACTAATTATTGAAATATTGTTATCTAGCAATGACAGTTGACTGTGATCAGTGCTGAAGGACAGAATACTGAAGCAGAACCTAGGAGGAATATCTAAGTCAGACATGAGAGGCAAAGGCTGGCTTTCCTGCTGACGCCATGTAAAAGCTGGAACCTGCAGGGTGAATAGGATTTAGGCAAGTAAAGGATTTGGGGAGATTTTCGCCAATGATCTGCCTCCTCCCATCTCTTTATTCAAAAGAACTTGGAAAGGGCAAAAGAGTGCTCAAATCATCTCTGAAATTCCCTGCCAGAGAACAAATTCCAGTTGTCTTTTACAAAATAATGTTAATCAATGATTGCAGAGAAATGTGTAATTACTGCAAACTCTTATTATGCTTGACCTTGTACTCATTGGCTTGCTATGTGACTGTGACTGAGATAAAGTAAAACATCGTGAACCATAAATTATATGCGTGAGAAACACATAACGAGGACATCTCAGGAGATGCATAGGGAAGGGGATGTCCAGGGAAAGAGGAACAGTGGCTGACCTGTGACATTAGTGAGGCGTGTGACAGAACCAAAGTTTCAGCCACATGCACAGTGAGAAATAGGACATGCATGCTAACAGCAACATTTGCAGCCATATGCACAACATATTAGTCACTTGGCTGAGCAGAAAATATAATAGCTAAGGCGGATACTAGTCAGACCCATAAACAATAAACAGCGTACTAGATACACCACACAGAAGAACAAGCACCTCTGCACATGCTGCTTATCCTGCTACACCTTGTAACATTTCTTATAACTTTTTCTTTATACTTCTTAGATTGAATCTTAATAAATACCTGTTGGAACCTGGAGGCAGCGCCTCACTGCCGCACTTTGACAGTTTGGCCCCCTATGACCCTGGGTTGTAGGGTGGTATCATACGGAATATTCAGCATCTTCTCCCTGTGGTGTTCCCAGAAACCTGGAGGCTCCACCCTGCCCGGCCTCACCTCAATACCCAAGTAGCCTAGATCAGAACCGTGACAACAGGAATTAATTAAGATCATTGTCTGTGCCTTGATTACAAGTTCCGAGAAGTACACCAGTATCACGAAGAGGACCCCACTAACACCACAAGGCCAGTAGACCTAAGAACTAAATACCTAAGTCAGAGAGTTGAACTCCTCAGCTTAGACACTGATTAAAAATAACTCATCTTGACCTACGGAGAGAACCATTAAATTTGTGGTCACTTTTGCTCTTATTTGCTCTTATTGTTCTGACAATAAGAAAAAGAAATGTCTGCTTTCCCTCAATCTAAACACTGGCTTCACTGTCAGTTGGAGCTAAATCCTGTTACAGACAATTGCACGCTGTCCTGCCACAGATTGCAAGGACCAGAGGTCTTTATCCCATTTCAGAACAGGTTTGTACCTCCAATCTGTTATTTCTTCAAATATTACTCTCTGCCACCGTGCCTTGGTGACGCAGCTTTTGCCACAGCATTTTCCAACTGGTATTTATTACCCCTCAACCCATATCAGGTGATGGAGTCAATGTTCCTGTTTTCTATCTACAGGTGGGGACCACTATGCACAAAGCCTCTGCTACTTTTTAACTCATTCCTTCTAGAAATTTCCTCCTTGCCAACCTCTATCACAAGCTAGACTCACTCTTTTGTACCTGCCTCTCACATAGGAAGCAGCTAACACCCTAGGCCCTCAGTTTATTGTCTTTAATATTATAGGAAATATACCATATAGACAAAATAAAGCTTAAACTACTTCTGTTCCTTTCAATAAGAATAATACGCTGAGCACCTGTGCGCCAACCACCTGGTTATGAAACAGATCTTTAACAATACTTTAGAACGTCTTGTGCAGGCACGTCTGCCACACTCCCTTAGAAGCATCCCCCCAAGTCTATAAATTCTATTTATTTTTCTTTGTTGTACCACCTATGAATAGGCAAATATATTTTTAACTTTATACGCATGAAATTGTATTACATCCATTTTTATGTTAATACATCTTTCATAATAAATGGGCTAAGTCCTGATTAAATCTCAAAATCTTCATGGGATGGCTGTGTTGGCCACTGTTCACTTATTTCATTTTTGTATAGTATTAAACTGAACAACTAGATGACAGTTTAATGATCTATTCTACTTTTGGCACATAAATGGTCAAATGAAAATCTATTTAAAAAATATATTAAAAATGCATCACAAAAAAGACAGTGAGAAGATTGGTCATGGTTCTAACACATTTGTAACTGGACTTTCAAAAGAGCATGAGAGAAATACCAGAGCAGGACAAATATGTGCAGAGATGACAATGGAGAAATTTTTCAAAACCAATTATCATGAACTTAATAATGTATATTCCCAAAACTCATACATTGGGTTCTTACCCCACAAGGTGATGGCATTTAGAAGCCGATTCTTGGGAGATAATTAGGTTTTGACAAAGTCACGGGAATGGTGCCCTCATGATGGATGAGTGTCCTCGTGGGAAGAGGAACAGAGGTCAGAGAGAGCTCTCTCTCTCCTCCATGTGCGAATACAGCCAGAAAGCAGTTGTCAGTAAGACAGGAACAGAGCCCTCACCAAGACACGATCGTGCTTGCACCCTGAGCTCAGATTTACAGCCTTTATAATTGTGAGAAATAGATGTCCATGGTGTAAGCAACTCAGTTTACAAGATTCTGTTATATACAAGTCCCAACGGACCAATTAGAAAAGCAATAAGAACCCAGACAGGACAATAACAGAGAAAACCACAATGAAGGGCTTCTGGGTAAAATGGCTTAACACCAATTACATCTTCCCCCCCTCCACGGAGGCTGTGGTCTTATTCTAAGAGGGGGCTAAAAGAGATGGCCTCACAAATCTACTGTATCCGGCCTCTATTCCTTAAAGTTAAGGTAGAAGAAAAAAATTAAAGAGATACAGCAGATATAGAGCTGATGAAATATTTGAATAATTAGAGAAAAAAAGAAGAAGGAAGACAAATAGAATGAAAAATGGATCCGTTTAGGGCACGCAACATCTAAATAAGTGCAGTTTCAGAAAAAATAAGAGGAGGAAATTATCAAGAAAATAATCCCAAAAATATTCTAGAAAGATATGAGATTTACATACTCAGAAAAACTCACCAAATGCTCAGTAAAACAGATGAGAAAATATTCCTAACAAGAAACACTACTCATAAAGTTAGACAGGAATACCACATTCCTGGAATGTTCTGTGAATGTAGCTAGATTAAAACAAAGGAAAGAAATTTTTTTCTGAACAACAGATACTGTCATGATTCTCTCTTGCTCAAAATTCTTTAGTAACTCCTTTTGCTTCAGGATAACACTCATTTCCCAAAACCACAATTTAACCTGGCTAAATTATACTTGTCCTTTGAAATTCAGAATAGGTGTCAGTTCCTGATGGATGTGTCCTCTCCCAGCCTGCTCCCATTCTGGGTTAGGTCCTGACCTTCTCTAGCTCTGTAGCATGCAAGATAGCACTTACACTATTAAATTATACTTAACTTGTCCTCTCCCATCACCCCCCCACATGGACTCTATTATAAACTCCTTGAAATCAGGACTGGGTATTTTATGTCGGAATCTCTAGTACTTAGCACAGTCATAATGTTTCATAAATGTCTGAGAGCAAATTAAAGGTTTAATGGGCACTCCCTTTGGGCAGCAGTTTGACTCCTGTACCAGGTACTTATTCTGATCTTAGATCATTACCCACTTCTGAGTTCCAACGTGCCTGGTAGTTAAGCAAGAACAATTAGTAAATTCAATGCAAAATGGTCAAATCGAAAAATCACTTTTGAGTAAACTAGCAAATAATTTAAATTAAATTTTGTTTAAAACAATTGTTCTTGAAGGCTCAGCTATTTCCTATTTCCAGATAACTTAGTAAGATCTAAAAGAACAAAGAGCTAAAGTTTCGGTTTGCTAAATTATGTAATTACACTGCATCCACTATAATAAATAATGTGTATTTAAATTTTATATTTACTAAGACTGAAAACCACCTTTCTTACTAAAGTTTTTGCAATATTAAACTGGTGATATTTAATACCCACATCTGTATCAGGCTGTTGGATAAGCCGATTGAAGCAGTTTGCTGTAAATTGTGCCTGGTGAACATATTCAATGCTTTCAAATGTATTTTCATTTTAAGGGTGGGTGATAGGGCTCAGCACCTGTAGCACAGTGGTTATGGCACCAACCACATACACTGAAGGTGGCGGGTTTGAACCCGGCCCAGGCCAGCTAAACAACTGCAACAAAAAAATAGCCGGGCATTGTGGCGGTCACCTGTAGTCTCAGCTACTTGGAAGCTGAGGCTAAAGAATCACTTAAGCCCGGGAGTTTGTGTTTGCTGTGAACTGTGACATCCCAGCACTCTACTGAGGATGACATGGTGAGACCCTGTCTCAAAAAATAAATAAATAAAATAAAGATGGGTGGTGAGTGATGTTTTTACCCCATGTAGATCTTTATCAGGCAAGTACATCCCCCTGTTGCTGTAAATGTTGGCTTCTAATCACAGATTTTCTTCCTCCAGAGAATTGCCGTCAATTGTACACCCCCACTGACCTCCCCCTACATTTTATAACCAAGAACTAATTAACAAGTCCCTGTGCCTCAAGATGGAAATCATATTTATGTGTTATTCCCATCAGTAGCTTCCCATGGCATCAGACTGAAGTTGGAATTCAACTAACGGGCAACCTTGCTTAGCTCTTTCTCCCGACCAAGACTACTTCATTCTTTCTCCAAAGCATGCACTCTCGATAAGTTTCTTGTATCAGAATGTCTCCTGAAGCTCTGCTTGTAGGGAAACTTACCTAAGACAGACTCATTTGGTATATTCTAATTAATTATCAATTGTGAAATATTTCAGAAGTCATCACCTATTTATTTTGGTGGAGGGAAGGTAATGGGTGGGGTCACACCTGTGATGCATCTTATAATGGGTATAGGTGAAACCTACTAAATGCAGAATACAAATGTCTACATGCAATAACTAAGAAAATGCCATGAAGGCTACATTGAACAGTTTGATAAGAGTATTTCAGATTGTATATGTAACCAGCACAAATGTACACAACTATGATTTAACAATAAGTAAATAAATAAATAAATAGAAGTTCTACTTCTAAAAAAATAATAGCAAAATCCCACCAGCCACCAGCCAACCCTGGCTTGGCCAGAGCACACTACTCTCCTCTGTGATTTGATCCAAAGTAGGAAGGGCCTCCCACCTTCTAGGAGCAGTGTGACAATGTCAGGCCCCCATTCCTGCTGTGTTCCTGCCATGTCTCTGTGTGACACTCAGTGGGAGTGATGCCTTCACCTTCATCTGTCCAAGGGTGGCAGCCAAGACACTCCAAGGTCAAGTCTAACTGAGATTCTAAAGACCATCCGAGGAGAACTGCTGACAGTGCTGCTGTTCTCTGGGTCTGTGTGTCTCTCAGAGAAAGAGAAAGACTTGCATGCGTCAGCAGAAAGCAGACAAGTGGTAGTTGAAAGCGCTGTGTTAAATGAACCAACAGCTTGATCCAAAGGCACCACATGGAACACACAAAGGCAGAGGAAATGGGTCTTTGTTATTTTGCCCGGTTTCATCATGGCATCAGAGTGGGTGCTGTTTCCCTCCAGTGATGTCAGTGATAGGAAAAGGCTCCCAGACCCCGCCGTGTCTCCCTCAGCGCTTTCAGAGCCGAAGGCCAACTGAGCTACAGGAAGGTTAAGAAGGTTAAGCACAGTGACTCAGAGGACTTTCCAGAGAGGGCCTCCCGCAGCTGGAGTAGGGGAGATACTGGCTTTGGGTCTGGTCCGTGGACAAAAGCAGATCCAGTGCTCAAGATCAAACTGTTTCCTTCTGGGAAAACATGGAATGAATGGAGAGCATTTGCAGGGAAAGAGGCAGGATTTACAGAGACACCTGTTTTCAGTTCCCAAGTGGAAATACATGGTTAGATACATTTTAAAATCTAGAGCTCATAAAAGGCCACATTTTCTATCAATGTCTACTTCTGATATAAAACTTGTCATGATCTTGGACTCTGGTCCACAAAGAACCAGAGTTAGCTGAGGGAGAAACTGTTTATAGAGAGCGTAGTGAGAAACACACTTGATTGTGACAAATTGTTATTTCCCTAAATCCTGTTCTTTTGATGAATCCTTTCCCTTATGGTAACTAGATCTCAAAAATTATTAGGTTTTATGAGTTCAATACAGTGTTGTGCTTTTACAGGAAACTCACCATTGGGTACCAATGTAAACCTTCATTTGTGACTCAGTGGTTATGCATAGGGGCCATGGCTGAGCTGCTAGCGCTCCCCTTTTTAGGGGGACACAGACAGCCTGGGCAGGTTAGCTCTGCCCAGAGAGACTGCAATGGGACAACAGGTGGGAGAAGCAACACATTAGCTCAGGTTCACAGGGCCTGGGGCCAAACCACAGCTCTGTGGGGGCAGTGCCTGTGGCTCAAAGGAGTAGGGCGCCAGCCCCATATGTGGGAGGTGGTGGGTTCAAACCCAGACCCGGCCAAAAAAAAAACAAAACAAAAAAAAACACAGAGCTCTGCCACTCATTGGCTGGAGGCCTGGAGCCCATTGCTTCACCTCTCAGTCCCCCGTCTCCTCATCTAGAAAATGGGTTCTTCACAGTATCTAATCCATAAGGTTGTTGTGAGGATCACACGAGCTACCTAAGGTTAGACACGTGAGCTGTTATCATCACCATCATTATCATTTGACACAAAGCAATGAAGACCTTTTCCTAAAAGGAAGAACGTGTTTATTTCTCCTCCATCCGCTCAGGATACATCTTGCCCACCACTGACATCATCGAGACAGCATTTTGCTATGTAGCACCAGGCATTACACAGCATTTGAGGGGGAAAGCAGCCACGCTTTTTCTTTCTGCTGTCTAGGGACGTAGGATGCACCGCCAGAACAGGGGACTGCGACGAGAAACAAAGGTTCTCCTGGAAGATGCTCCTTCCGGAGTGGGCGCGGCCAGCCCCTCACTTGGCAGAGTGCTGCTTGTGAACCTCCAGGAACTCCTGCACGTCGTCTGGGGACCCCAAGATGACCGGCGCCCTCTGGTGGATGTCAGTGGGAACGATGTCTAGCACAGCCTCCTTCCCAGTGGTAGCCACGCCCCCCGCCTTCTCCATGACGTAGGCCATGGGGTTACACTCATACAGCAGCCTCAGCTGGAAAACAAGACCAGAGCAGCC
>CAUYPK010117978.1:0-29626 GCA_963574355.1 Loris lydekkerianus
GGATTAATAAATTGCGGTATATGTACACCATGGAATATTACACAGCCTTAAAGAAAGATGGAGACTTTACCTCTTTCATGTTTACATGGATGGAGCTGGAATATATTCTTCTTAGTAAAGTATCTCAAGAATGGAAGAAAAGTATCCAATGTACTGAGCCCTGCTATGAAACTAATTTATGGCTTTCATATGAAAGCTACAACCCAGTTATAACCTAAGAACATGGGGAAGGTTGAGAGGGATGGGAGGGAGAGGGGAGGATGGGTGGAGGGAGGGTGATTAGTGGGATTACACCTGTGGTGCATCTTACAAGGATACAAGTGAAATTCAGTAAATGTAGAATATAATTGTCTTAACACGACTAAGAAATTGCCAGGAAGGCTTTGTCAACCAGTGTGATGAAAATGCGTTAAACTGTGCATAAAACCAGTGCATGGTGCCCCATGGTCGCATTATTGTACACAGCTATGATTTAATAATAAAAAAAAGCCATTCTAGATTCAAATAATCTTTACATGATACCAGACAGACAGACAGATTTTACAAAGAAGACATAGTCACAAAAACATTAAACACTGCAGGATGACTCATGTTAACATCCTGCAAACGCAGTTGAAGGACAGGGGACATAGCACAGTGGGGCCACATGGATTCCACCTTGACATTCCACTGCTCCAACTCCGGATACCCTTTAGAAAGGTTTTAACAACTAAATGAGGATTTAAATTCAAGAAATATACACTTTTGCAACAACCTATGTGTTCCTTTATTTCTTATAAAGAAATATATTTACACAGCCCCCTTTTGTATATATATACACAAACACACAGCCATATAAACACAGTATAGGCAACTTCCAAGGTAGTTAAAACACACTGCAATTACTGAGGCATCTTCTGGGTTTTTCTTTTTTAAAAAAGCAAAACATTTTTCTTCTTCCTCATATTCTTCAACAGGATATACAGACATGAAATATTCGTAAGTGATCTGTTTGCACATTCACCATTTAGTAAGCAACCACTGAATGCTTAAGGTCAGCTCCTAGGTGAGGTACTGGGTCTAGCAGCCAAGTCCTGGGATGAGGCACGGGGATGAGTGGGATAAACAGGGCACACGGAGCCCAGACACCTCAGAGGGTCTGAGACGACTGAGTGTAGTCCCAATGCCTGGGCTGGTCCTTAGAGGAGGCAGAGTCAGCCACCACACAGGGCAGGTGTACTTCCTCGCAGAGGAAATACTGAGCAGTACAGACAATAGCTCAAGTGTCATCCCCTTCTCCCTCGGCCCCTGTTGTTTCATAGCATTTCACTGCAGGGACCAGAGCCCCCTTTGTCCCCTCCACCTCCAGTGCCTCACCCAGCCCCTGGCACGCTGCAGATTCTTGGGAATATTTATTGAATGAGTCAATAAATGAGAACTGTAGACACAGCTTGCGGGTGTTTATAAAATTACCAAAATGAGCTCCTCTAATCTCTTAGGATAAGAGAACTAACATTTCAGACAAGATGTAAAAGAGAGGCAGACTCTAAGACAGACTTACACCTGACTCAACATGGAGCCATAAATAGATACATAAAGTGAGATCGAGTGAAGTGTGGCATGAGAACAAAGAAAATAGAAAGGGATGACTCACAACTATGCAGGGCTTACAGAGCTCTTGCAGAAATTGATTTGTAGGTAAAAATGACAGCCACACCAGCAACAAACATCTAGACCATGTGATTATAACCTTAGGCAAATGGAGGAGGAAGGATAAGAGATCAGACATTGTTATCAAGATTTTGTTCAGATTAACACAAACAATTTTCATGAGAATGACCCTGTGGGTCTACTACATAATACTCACCCTTTAATTTCCTAGTAACAAAAACTTTCTCTTTAGTTAGAATGGGGGGGAAATAAAGACAGCTCTACAGAATAAACCCAACCTGGTAAGTACAGGGTAGTATTTATAATTATGCCAACATTCTCCTATCTTCTTCCAATTGTCTAAAATTATTGCTGACCAAGAATTGGGATGAGATCTCTCTACACCCCACAACTTCCTATTCTGAAATAATCATCCACTGTGGCCCATCCCATGGAACTCTATATTTGGGTAGGGGCAGACGTAGAAATGGGAGGGGGAGTGGTAGGGGAAGCCAACCCCATCACCTGCCTGCCCTCAGTGTGGGTGCAGAGAAGGGTGCCAACATTCCCTGTGTTAACCCACCCAGGACCTGTTCTTCCTTCTTCTGGAAAAAGCACACAAAGTTAGGAAAACTGTTTCTCCTTTACTCAATGTTTTTTTTTTTGTTTGTTTTTTAGCCCATTTACTTTTAGAGAATCCTTTGCCCAACAACAATTTTAAGAGTGGACATTCACTCATGTGGCCCAGCTGCCAATCCCAGCTTTCTTACCTCCCACCCAAGAGGTTTACAATCAAAGATGAGCATATGAGAAAGTGTCTGAGAAGGAAGCCCACATTCCAGGAGAGCCCAGAGACACAGAAGAGATTGAGAACTTTGAGCACTGAGATTCGGCATAACAAAAGAAATAAAAAACTACCTTTGGGTTTATAATTATGGAAAGCTATCAGTGACTTTTGTCATGTAAACTAATTGGATTAGATTTAACACCATGAGCATAACCAAAAGAATTCTGAAGAAAATTTAGAAGTAAAATTTAGTATGTTTCTAATAGCCTGTGGAAAAATAACAAATGGAAAGACAGTTACCATGACACTTGTAGAAATGGATATTAAGGATGAAATAGATCTTTGTGGACCAAAGTAGAAAATCTCTAAAAGCCATACCTATGGGAAAATGTGTTCTGAATACAAAATAAACATGTTTTTCACAATGAAATTACTTAACTTTTTGATGGACCATACACTTAAGACTATAGTTTACTTCATAACTTTTTTCTAATCTTTGTATTCTGTATCTTGTTTTTTCATGTTCAAGCAGTATCCCTTAAAAAATAAGCATTGTTATGGCTTTACATGTATGTAACATTTATAATTATTTTTGGCTGTCCTTTCAATAATCTCAGTAGAACAAGTCAGGATCCAGTATATCATTTCACAAACACATATTCATTACAAAGAATAAAGAACTTAGGATTTAACTCACAAACTACTGATAAAAGGAGTAAGAATCATAGTTTCGGTGCTTCTAAATTTTTAACCACTGCCTGATAGGTCTTTGTTGAGCTATTACCATTATTCTACCAAAGACAAAGTGAATTGGGTGCCCAAAGGTGTGGGGCTGCTTATCTGCTACACACAACATCAGTAAAGCCACCTTGAGGGACGGGTTATTATCTCCAATTTACAAACGAGGAAAACAACCATTTCCAAGATGCATTTTACAGCAAAATATTCTGAGTAATCAATTTGAGAATTATTACCAATAGGCATTAATAGGAGAAGAAACACCTGAGACAGGAGGAGGAACCCAAAGTCAAGAGACACGGCCACAGTTACCTTGCTCACTTCACGCACAACTGCATCATGGTTAACTTGAAACATTTAAAGTTTAGAAATCATAATTTTACTCCCTGTCTTTGAATGTCTATAGGGAGTCTTTATTACCTAAGTAATCATTATGAGAACCTCCGCGTTTACAAAGCTGAGCAGCTTGACAGTTCACAATACACTTACAGAACCGACTCAAGCAGTCCTCCCAGAGCAACTCAGTGTCTTGTGTTTCTTTTCTCTCTCTCGTTGTGAAATGCTGATGGAATCATCTGCACACATGAAGGAAAACTGGAAATCTTGTTAAAATACAGAAAGGTTTCCTAACAAGTGATGTTAGGAAAAAACTAAAATTCACATACATTAAGAAATGAAACCTAGAAGTTAAATGTCATAAAATGAAGGGAAAAAATCAATAATGATGTAAGTACTTCAAAAGTCAATAATCTGAATGCTGAAGAATGGAAAAAAATCCTTGGCAAAACTGATAGGCACTCAAATAGTTTTGTAAAACTGACCATTTTCAGGATGACTGTGGAGGATCATTGGAACCCAAGACTCTGAGGTCACTGTGTGAACTCTGACCCCAAGACTTTGAGGTTACTGTGTGACCTCTGACACCACAGCCCTCTACCCAAGGAGACAGAGTGAGACTCTGTCTGAATAAATAAATAAATAAATAATAAATAAATAAAAAGACTGTTAGTCAAATGTGAAATACTATCACAAAAAGCTTAAAATTATCCCAATAACATCATTTAAAAAAAAAACCCTTAAGTATCACGTCATAATGCAAGTCAAAACATCGTTAAGGGCATAAAAAAAATAAACTTACATTCTTAGTACTTAATTTTCACTTTTCAGGTTCGCCCTAAAACTTCTGACTCCCAACCACTTAATATTATGAAATTTTTGTGCCTGAATTTAGCTGACCTAGTAAGCCTTTTTCTGGTTTTAATACTCTTTAGAAAATAATGTGAAGTTAAAAACACAGAAATAACTTCCCACCGAAGAAAAAGTATAAAACTAAGAGCGCAACCATAATTTTACCCTCTTAATCATGATGAAAAGCTAATCATGTACAGTTTTTAATTGAATGTTAAATGTTAATGTTAACTGAATGTTAAATGTATAAAGTGTGACCTCAATTTCAATAAAATTCAGTTGAAGCTTTCCTTTCCTGAAGGAAAGAAAGGGTAAGAAAAAAGGTGGCAGGGATAAAAAGAAAGAAAATAAAAGGAAGAAAATGAAGCAAGACCCAGTCCACAGGCACTCCTCAATACCTTTAAATGCTTTAGCAGCTGTTTTAATTCTTTTTTTTTTTTTTTTTTTTTGCTGTTTTTGGCCAGGGCTGGGTTTGAACCCACCACCTCCAGCATATGGGGCTGGCGCCCTACTCCTTTGAGCCAGAGGCGTTGCCCCAGCTGTTTTAATTCTTGAGCTAATAGTCAAAGGAAAAATCACTGATATGGCTGGGGGCCTGTAGCTCAGTAGGGTGCCAGCCACGTACAGGGAGGCAGGCTGGTCCTGCTAAACAATGACAACTGCAATTAAAAAAAAAAAAAAAAGCCAGCCTTGTGGCGAGGACGTCTATAGTCCCAGCTACTTGGGAGGCTGAGGCAAGAGAATCACTTAAGCCCAGAAGTTTGAGGTTGCTGTGAACTATGACATCACAGCACTCTACTGAGGGCAACAAAGTGACTCTGTCTCAAAAAAGAAAAGACAAAGGGAAACAAAAGAACAGTTCTTTAAGGAGATACCCTCTCTGCTCTCAAAAATTGCCGACAATTCCTGTAAATAAAGTAAAACTATAATAAAGAAAAGAAAGAAAAATCAATGATAGAACCATTTCAAAGTACTTTAATAAACAGTAACAGACATGGCTTTCAGCTGTATGCTGATTAGATTATTTTAGAATGTTTTCACTCCTTTGCTTAGAATGTAGCATTTATGTATTTTCTGCCCCATAGTCATGAACTTCAAAAATCAAGGTAAAAATTTTAATTCTCTGCTCTTCTACCAGAAAGAACAAATCATCTGTAGACAAAGTAGCACCTAAAATTTTGTACACAAATTTTTAAAAATCATTCCGTTTATCTCAGCACCAAGATCTAGCATTTGGATATATCTTGAAAACTTTGTGAACTCTGTGGTGTGCGGCGACATTGGTTTTGCTTCTTATTTGTCCAGTTCTCAGTCAGAGCCTCCCCAACATGTCACAGAGTGTGGGTAGGACTCCCTCAATCCCCACCCCGAACCTTTGTGCACAAGATGGAGCCTGGGAAGATTAACCCATCCCCACCTGCAGAACGTCACAGATTTTTACCAGGTCAGCCAGGCTGATCAGAATTATCCCAGGGACTTTTCTTCCAGAACCACCACAGAAAACTGCCTCTGCACTGAGGCTGGTAAACTAGAAAGCTGGGTCCAAGCCTGCCAAGGGCCAGATTGATCCTTGGGATTAGCACATAGAATAAAGCCAGGCAGAAACCAGCGCAGACCTGAATTGGCAAGGGAGGCAGGCGGTAAAGGGCAGAGTTCTGATGACAAGTGCACCTGGGTCTGTTCCCCCGCAGCCAGTGCCAACCAAAAGAGCTATAAAATCCCCTTTATGGTTTTCTGCTCTAGTAATCTATAGAAACAAAAAATCCTGTCTAATCTACATATAACACTCCAAGGTATCACATGTTAAAATTACTTTGGGTCTTAAGTTTTTAATCAATAAAACAATGGGATTAGATTAGGGGCATCAGATTAAATACACTCTAGGATTCTCCCTTGCTGTATAATTTTATCAGTGGGAATATTTGTTAACTAAATGTCTAAGTGATTGATTTTAAAGAGTAAAAAGTACTAGCATGTAAGGAAAAGGTGCTGAATACTTTTTAGAAGTATTTACAATTAATTTACTCATTTCTGAGTTGAAATGTCTTTAATAAGGTTTAAAATCTCTATTTTTTAAATCTCTTCATAGAAAAAGTGAAGAATTGTTTTTTAAAAAATGAAATCTTTGTGGCAGCACTTTTGATTCAAACAATGATTTTTAAAACTGTTTGACAAAGTTTTATTTATCTTTATTCATTAAAAACCTGTTTGTTATAAAGTTTCACACACTTATATTAGCTATAAACACGACTTTATAAATAATCAGGTCAATCTTCTCTTCTCATTAACTAACCGCATTTTACAGTGGTCACTATTAGAGATTTTAAAACTTCACGTGCAGAACAGGATAAACGGTCCATACGAATGTACAGTATTTCTCCCTGAAATTTTATTTTATTAAATGTTTTCCCAGGAACTAAATTCTGATCTTTGTGATTCCTCAGAAATAGTAAATGACTATAACACAATGAAACGTGAAAAACACATGCCATTCAACCAAAATAACCAAAAAACCGTGTGGAATAAAATGAAAGGACATCCTAATTTGAAATAATTAAAACCTTTCTGGGTGGCGCCTGTGGCTCAAAGGAGAAGGGCACCGGCCCCATATACCAGAGGTGGTGGGTTTAAACCCGGCCCCAAACACTGCAAAATAAATAAATAATTAAAACCTTTCTATAACCATTCCAAGACAATAAAGATATCATAAATACAAGTGTTCTTCTTAGACATAACTTTTTATTTATGGCTATATCCAGAGTTCCCAGAGGAGTGTCGCTGGCACCCAGTGGGTGCTAAGTAATTGTCAGACAGGAGAAGGAAGGGCAAAGCTTGGGGACTGGCTGGAAAGGAAGGGAGGGGTGGCTGAGGAGAGGTCAGGAGGGAGGGGCATGCAGGGGTGAGGAGGAAGGAAAAGGAGAAAGTCAAAGACTATAGCAGGGGAGACGGGGAACCTGGGAGGAGCCTGAGAAAGGGGTGGCCCCTGACAGACCAATTGGGTGGGGAGGCTACAGAAGAAGGAACTGGGGGAAGGAGGCAGCACAGGAGCCCAGGGAGGTGCCCACATAAGAGGAAAACAGGGAAGAGAGCAGAGGGAAAACTGAGAAATCTCCCAGCATTTAGCACACTCGAAAAGTGCACAGAAACACTATTTAAAATCTTGGTATTTTTATTTAACTCCAACGGAAGTATTTGATACATTAATAAATTCATTATACTTCATACTATACACATCTGACACAAGCAATAAGTTAATAAAACATAAGTTATTACATCACATTTTATGATGTTTGTCCTGAAGCTTCATCTTTTAAACTTAGAAGCATGAGACTGTATATTAAATTCCAAATTTAATTGCTGAGCACCAGTAAAATACTCAATGGCTAATTTATACATTTCTCCAGCCAGGGCAGTATTAGCAATTCACAAACAAGAACATGACCCTTTCCTGGGGTGCCGATATCGGAGCTTTTCAGTTCTTTCTTTTCTGGTTATTTCCCTTGGCTAAGTTTGCGGGTCTGGCAGAACTCCTCCCGTCCCTTTCATCATCTCTGTCTCGGGATGCCATTTTACTGGGAATATCCCTTGTACTTGCTGATTTTTTCCTATTTTCCTTGGGTTTAGCAGTTTTATCTGGGTCCACTCTCTCTTTTTCTCTGTCCTTTTTCCCCTTAAGAGACTCTTTCCTGGATATATCTGCAGCAGGGATTTTCTTATCCTTCCGGTCAGTCTCTTTTTCTTTCTTCCCTTTTTTTCTCTCTTCAATCTTACTTTCCTTCCTTGATTCGGGCTTCTCCTTTTCCTTCTTGAGCTCTTCTTTAGTGAGTTCTTTAACTTTTGGGTTTTCCAATCAAAGGAAAAAACGTTTATTGACAGCATCTCTTAATTCATGGAACAGCAAGTTAGTGAAAAGGTGTTATATTTTTATTCCTCTCCCCCACACACAGGAAATGCTCATTCAAAATGTTACTATAATTTACTTGTATTTAAGTCGGCTAAAAATAGATACAAACCTCTATAAAATATCAACTACAAAAGAAATGCTACAAGCTTGCCACATTTCTCCAGCTGGAAATATGGTAAGACTTCCCTTAAAAGATTAACATGCAACATTGCAAAAACAAGTGCATATGGAAAGGTACAGTACTCTACACAAAGTGTTAACAATTCGTACTTCACAACTACAATGTCATAATTAAAGGAACATTGGCAATGTAAGAATAAATTTTTCATAACTTGTAAGTTTATGTGTAAAGAAAATTAAAAAATTTGAGCTCAAACAAAACACTGCGTCCATAAAATACATTTGCTTACATTCCTTGAAACCAAACACATGCAAATAAAAATTAAATATAATTTAATTTTTCTAGCTATGCAAAAGATAATTTTCATGTGTATGAAATTTTAAAATCATTATCTATAGTATTTAAAATGACAAATTAGAATTTCTTTCTGTTTCTGTTCATCATGATGAAATCAGTATTCCTTTAAGTATGTTTCCCTGTTAATTTCTACAGAGCCAATCAAGCCAACATAACGTCTTTCATGTTCATAGCTGAGACAGGGCAATTAAATGGAGTATACAGCTTTTTCAAATCTAATGGAAGATAGTGCTTTCAACTTTCTTTACATAAAAGCTTAACAGAGCAGTTAAGAAAAGCTCTGAATTTCACCTGTTTGCACTCTCATTACGACATCATAAGGTAAGGCATTTACTATACAATGTAGCAAGAAAGAAAGCGAAAGATTTCTTTAATATAATGAAATGTAGATGATGTTTTCACCCATCAAAATCATGTAAAACATACACAGCCCAAACTATTGTTCAACCCAAGCATTGGATTTATGGTGTTCACTAAAAGAAGCATTATATCTAAGTAGTCTAATAAAATTGTGATTAACCAGCAAAAATATCATATAAGGTGTCTCCATTAGTTGAACCTCCTGGTGATGAACCAGGAAATTCTTCAGTTCTTCCTGAAAATCTTATTAAAATCTGGTAGGAAAACAGACTAGTATTCATTCAGAAACACCCTTTGAGTCTTTCTTCTACTTTACTTAGTTAGACCTCAAGTTTCCAAGAGGTCTGAGATCTATCTACTTTGCTATAACATAGACATCATATCTACGCCAACATAGATATCGGCATTGCAGAAGAGGAAACTGTGTGCAATGCTGTAAGGTCATATTCTGCAAACTGCTTGTAAAAAATCAGATCTCTAATGTTTAATTTGCCTGTCTAGACCAAGAAATAAAAGTACATGTTGTTAGCCATTTATTTCATCATTATTTATGTACAAATAAAACAGTGAAAATTGTTTCCTTACCAGGGATTATTCAGGCGAGATAAAAGGTTAAAACATTAAAACTTCCTAATGATAAAATACAAATCACAAAACCCTGCAAATTACACAGTAGAAGTCTCGTCTGTTCCTATTTCCTCCACAAGTGACCCACAAACAATATGCCAAGGAGTTGCATAGAAGACTGACAGTATTTCACAAGTTTGCAAAGACCCCGTGCACCCCCATGCCCCTCCCCACAGGGACCTGACTCCACACGTGAGCAGGAAAAAGCACAGGGATGTAAAGAATGGCAGCAATGTCCAGCTGTTAGTCTGTGCAGAACACTTCACAGTTCTAATAATTTTTAATGAAATAAAATACAAAACAGCAAATTCTATCCCAATGTAATGCAGAGCTCCATATTATGTACCTAAGTTTTCATTTTAGTGAAAACTATTATATCCAGCTTTTACTGTGCTCTAAGACAGACTATCTTGAGAGCTTTTAGACTATCATTGAAGACTTCATCTTTTCCCAGTAGTAATTCAAGCAGTAAGTTAAGTTAAGGAAAGTTTTAGGGAACAAGTTAGGATGTGTATGTGTAAACTGAACAAACATTGCTTGATATGGTATAATATAATTCATAAAGACTAGAACAAAGTTCTAATAATGTGAAAAGGAAATTATTTGTGATCATAAGATTGAGGATAAAAATTCTTCAATAAAGTCTTGATAACATTAAAAACTAAGGTATAGCCAAAGAAAACCAAAAAGCAATAGCGTTTAGCATTAGTAGCTATAATTATATAACATACCCAAAAACCGTCATGCATTTTTAAGCATTCGTTCAAGGCTAATTTGAAAAACAGAAAATACCTTTAACCTTAGCTTTTCTTTTGGCTACCCCACCAGGTCCTTCTGTTGGTATTTACAAGATGAAAATAGGTTATGAACAAAAAATGTTATAAGAATGCAAAAATAAGTATCTACAAAATAGATTAAATTGATGCCGCTATGAAACAAATTATTTAAATTCACCATTAAAATAGTCCTTCAATATATAAGTATTTATATTATAAATATAATATTATAAACATTTACATGTCACTTTAAAGTCTTACTTTTACTAATTTTTAACAGATAATTGCATTGTGATCAGCCTATGATTTAATCAACCACAGTACTGGCAGCCTCAGACCTTCAAGAACTGCTGGCATTAGAAACACTATTCCACTCTTGGTCCTGGGCCTCTGCTCGGGCCACAGATGATCAATAACAAACACTCAGGAGAAGGACTGAGGGCCTTACTTCACTAGGCAATCACATTTGCCATCTAAAAGAACAGATTTTGATAGAATTTTCATATTTACTGTTTTGCTTTTACCCATCACTCCAAACTTTCTTTTAAAAAAAAATTACATAAGCAAGAAAAAAATGACATTATTCTGTAGGTAGGTAACTTCTTCATCTAAAAACTTAACAGCTTTCTATTTCCTCTCTTGGCAAATGAAAGTTCTGGTAATGGATTTATTGTTGACTCTCCAACAAACATCAATACCACGCATCTCCGAGAGCACCCTTAATCCAACCAGGCTGTACTCAGCAACCCACCCAACCCATCTTCCCAATTCTATCTCCTGGTCACGTAAGTGCTATTTTATATTCATACACTGGCAAATTTTCTAAAGTGGCACTCCAAGTTGCCAATCCATTTTTCTAGGCTTAGCAGGGCTGGAAGTGCGGTGCTCAGTGTGCACCTCCCGGGGAAGGCAGGCAGGTCACACACAACTTGCCACTCAAGAACGAAGGTCTCGAGTGAGGTCACAGGAAGCCCCTCCAAGACGCCTGACATCTCCTCCTGCTGTAAACTGCAGAACCCACCCTGGATGTTTCTCAAATCCCCAGCCATGCTCCCACTTTCAGTATGTTTGCACCCCTATTTGATTGTCCTCCTCCTCCTCTGTTCCTAAATTCCCTCCCCTTTCTCTCTATTCATTTGTTTCCATCACATGAAGTGATACATTTGAGAATAGTGATTTATTTTGGTCAAAATACGCTAGCATTACCATTCTTGAACAAAGTGTTGGCATATCTTACCATTAACTACATTTAAAAAAAATAAATAAATAAACGAGGTAACTGTTCCATGTGGTTGTACCGGAACAACTAACTGAAATATGTAGATCACCGTACAAGGAGGTATGTGTATGACAATTCTTTTCCGGACAATATTTGATTCTTTCCTAAACTCTGCTGAAAATAGCACCTACTATCTTATAATACTGAATGGTATTTTGGATCACTCTCCACTAAAGTTTATTTCCGAATAAAATCCACCTATGAAATCAAATCTATTTGTGTAGTACCAACTTTTAAATACATATTATTCAATGTGTAAAATAAATTAGCATAAAGCATTAAAGCACATTTAAGACTAACATCCCCCTTCTGACTCCTGAACATTCCACCACAATAAGAAGAGTGATAACAACCAGACCCCCCTGCTCTGTTTAAAAGGCCCTGTACTGATGAAAGGGCTAGAGTTAACTTTCCTCATGAACAAGCCAACATATTTCTTAACTTTATATTAGTTGTGAAGCATTTTTAAAAAGCAACGAGATTTCTTTTTTTTTTTTTTAAGAGACAGAGTCTCACTTTGTCATCCTCGGTAGAGTGCCATAGTGTCACAGCTCACAGCAACCTCCAACTCCTGGGCTTAGGCGATTCTCTTGCCTCAGCCTCCCAAGTAGCTGGGACTACAGGTGCCAGCCACAATGCCTGGCTATTTTTTGTTGCAGTTTGGCTGGGGCCGGGTTTGAACCCACCACCCTCGGTATACGGGGCTGGAGCCCTACCCACCGAGCCACAGGCACTGCCCAAGTACCAATATACTCGAGTATAAGCCGAGTTTTTCTGGCACAAAATTTGTGCCGAGTTCGGGTTTTTTGGCACAAATTTTGTGCCGAAAAACTTGGCTTATACTCAAGTATATAACGGTATATTTCAAATGTTTCTGATTCGGGTATAAATCCTTCCTGTGGTATGAATTAACACAGCTCAATGCACCACATAAAATTACAAAGTATCATCTTCTGCTATCTTTTCTGAACTTAAAACATTTTATATATATATAAAATCAATAATTTTTCAGCATCTTTGACATCATAAAGACTGAGGTAAACATTTAACCAATCATCATATTCAGTCTCTGATGGAAAATTCAGAGACAAGAAGAAATCACAACACCAAAAAACAGAAAATGATCAAAGGAGCCCCAGGTAACGATAAAAGAAGGTGAGAGTCAGAAAATCCTGTGTTCTAAAGTGAAAGGGTCAGTTTTAGGAAGGAAGGCCTGAGCCAAGTTTAGGAGGAGGACACTACTGAATTGTGCTGGTCACTAAACGACCCTCAGGGTCTTCAGATTAGTTTACAAGCAGTGGGGAAGGCAGTCACCCTGCAAGGTGAGAAAACTCAGGTGGGAAGAAAGGTGACCCCCAAACCTGGGGTGCTCTCAAGGCCTCCCTTGCCTCCGTAGGAGAAAACTTACTGTACAGGGGCTCTCTCAAGATTCTGAGGGGCCAGAAAAGCAGCAAAGGCTTGAAGGATTTTTATCTGTATTTGAGTGTTTTTTTTAAAGGCTTACAGTTTTGTTTCTAATAAAAAGAAGCTGAGCCGTGAGAAAAGGGAAAAGTGAGGAGGTCAGAAGGGGAAGGGACAAGCATCGGGAAGGGTCAGCTTTAGAAACCAGAAAATGCAACGTCTGAGAAAATGACAGGTGAGTGAGAAGGGGACAGTGGCTCAAAAAATTCTGAGACAGTCACGTAAACAGGAGACAGCAGACAAGGAGGGCTGACTGAGCAGCTCTGACGTGAACAGGAGAGAGCAGACAAGGAGGGCTGACTGAGCAGCTCTGACGTAAACAGGAGAGAGCAGACAAGGAGGGCTGACTGAGCAGCTCTGATGTGAACAGGAGACAGCAGACAAGGAGGGCTGACTGAGCAGCTCTGACGTAAACAGGAGAGAGCAGACAAGGAGGGCTGACTGAGAAGCTCTGATGTAAACAGGAGAGAGCAGACAACGAGGGCTGACAGAGCAGCTCTGACGTAAACAGGAGACAGCAGACAACGAGAGCCAAACCAGAGCTGACTAGCTCAGGAAAGCAAAAGGCAAAATTGACAGAGGAATGACTAAAACAGCCCCGAAAGATGGAAGAGTGTGGAAAAGGTTCAGTGAGCTTACCAAGGAAAGGAGCTACGTGAGCAGCAAGCTATCCACAGAGGTTTAATTCGGGTAACTTTATGAAAGATGTTCTTCTCAGCAACACCGTAAAGTGCAGTGATGGGGAAACGGGTCGGTGACGGGGAATCCAGGGCTGGTGACATGTGAAGAAAAAACCAACATGGGACTGGGGGCCTCAGAGGAAACCACAAGGCTGGCGTGGAAGACCCACTTTGCTCCTCTTCCTAATTCTCGACAGAATTCACTTCTACCACTTACAACTTCTTCCCTCAGTGCCCCACACAGGCAAGCATGCCCATTTTTTGCTCCTTTGTTCTCTTTACAACCATAAGCCAGCTCCTGGGGAGGGAGGGGAAACAAGTCTATCTAACAATAAAATTCATGACAACACAATGGCTCTTTGTAAATAATTTCCAAGTAGTATGGAGAATATTCTCTCAATTAGGGCTAAAAGAGAAGCATCTTGGTATTTTGTGACCCATCCGGTTAACAGCTGTTTCTATTGGTAGAACATGTTCCCATGTAAGGCCGTCATCCAAGAAGCCTTAGATGGGGTCAAAGTCAAAGAGAATGGCACGAAGGAACCACACGTTTTGCTCCCTTTTCACACTGATGGTTTTTAAAGTGACTATTACTAACAGCTCTGTAACAATTTGAGAATTCTCACACAGAACTTTGAAAAAAGCACGTCTTACGTTCTCACAGAATAAATTGCTTAAAGGTAATTTATTTTATTTTGGCAACTGCCTCAGAGCCTCTACCCCATCAACATTTTTAAAATGAAATGTTCTCTCCAAAACTGAAGTGGTGGAATCATTAAGCCATGGCCGGACGTGTGGTTCTACCACACACATTGGACATGATTTAAGAAGACTGGCTCCATTGCAGACTCCTAAGTGGTTACTACAAACGTGCAGGGAGCTTCAGAATTGGTCGTGTGGACATCGCCTCAGGCCCACATCATTTCAGTCTCTCTCACCATTAGCGGCGAGACCTCACTCTGAGCCTCAGTTTCTCTCTCTTCTTCTTTCCCATATAGGAACGTCACAGTCATTTCACCATTGACTATGCATAGCAAAAAGAGGCCCCCCATGTCTAAGTCATGGTCCTGTGAGCCAGGGCAACTGTTGCTCCTGAAAAGGCATCTATGCTTGGTAAGTGCATGTCATGACAGCACATCCATTTCCTGTTTATTGTGAAATAGATGCAATGGTAATACTGCAGAATGTTTCTTAAAAAAATAAATAAATAAAAACCCACCAGCTACAAACCTGCCAACCATCTACAGTAAGTAGAAAGGGAGAATCACAACATAAAAGAACGGATCAGAAAGAGCAGACAGGGATTACACCCAGAGACCTCCCGTTTGAACCAAGTGAAATGCAGGTTCAAATACAAAAGAGACCCTGGGAAGGTCACCCGCAGACCTTTGTTAGCACAGATCAGTTTGTTGTACAAACTTGAGAATGTCATTTCTTTAAAAAAAAAAAAAAAAAAAAAAAAAAAAGACAGTGATTTTATCACTTATTTAAGCTGGTTTTCAAAAAAAAAAAAAAATCAACACAGAGCACGGCCATTTGGAATTCTTCTATGGCGAATTCTAAAGAATGAAAACGGGGCTCCAGAAGACGAAGAGAATTTTGAAGAAGCTATTAAACATGTGAATACAGCACTAAATACAACTCAGGTCCCAAGCAGTATTGAAGATATATTTAACGATGATAGTTGCATAAATATCACCAAACAGACTCCATCATTTTGATGGATTTTTAAAATCCATCATTTTGGATTTTAGCTCATGCCTTAAAGGAATTTGTCGCCAAAGAAGGTCAAGGAAATTTACCTGTTCAGGGCACAATTCCTGATATGATTGCAGATTCAAGCAAATATATAAAACTTCAAAACGTTTACCGTGAAAAAGCAAAGAAAGACGCTGCTGCTGTGGGTAATCATGTAGCCAAATTGCTGCAGTCCACTGGCAAGGCACCAGAGTCCATTTCGGAGAAAGAATTAAAATTACTCTGCAGCAATTCTGCATTTCTTCAAGTGGTAGGATGTCGATCCTTAGCTGAAGAATATGGTTTGGACACAGTTAACAAGGATCAAAGTATTTCCAGCATGGACAATCCAGATAATGAAATAGTGTTGTACTTAATGTTACGGGCTGTTGATAGATTTCATACACAATGTGGTAGATATCCAGGGATATCTAACTATCAAGTTGAAGAAGACAAAGGAAAATTCAAGTCTTGTCTCACTGGCTTCCTTCAAGAATATGGTTTATCTGTAATGGTGAAAGATGATGATGTTCATGAATTTTGCCGATATGGAGCTGCTGAGCCACATACCATTGCTGCATTCTTGAGAGGAGCTGCTGCTCAAGAGGTTATCAAAATAATCACCAAACAATTTATAATTTTTAATAATCTTACATTTATAGTGGCATGTTACAATCTTCTGCAACTTTCCAGTTGTAGAGTAAGCACCCTGTGTAGCTTGTAGCTTATTGATTGAAAATGTACTTGTCTTAGTGTGTAAAATTCTGCTAAAGGAGAGCTGCTAAATCGTTTCCTGAATAAACATTTTTCTCATTTGTTAAAAAAAAAAAAAAAATCAAAACAAAACTCAGTATTTGATTATTCAATGAGGAACTCCAGAGGCTCTTCTCTTTTGAACTAACATCAGCATATGATAGAATTCATGTGATTATTAGTGAATATCACATGTGGCCCTCAGCTTTGAAGAGAGATTCAAATAAAGCCTAAGACCTGGTTCCCAGATTCAAGGAGTCCACCAGTGAGTTACGTAGTACATGGTTATCTCACCAAATAACAGAGGCAGAAAATTTAGCATACTTGTTCCATTAATCAACTTAGGAAAATAAAGTCTCAGTCACGGGTTTCTTATAGTGTTTCAAATATGCTTTGTGATCCAAGAAGACTCCACAGCCAAATTACAAAAAAAAAAATCATATGTTTTATAGACTTATGGATCTAGCCCAGAGTCTTACCTAGAAGAGATCACTGAGCATCTGTTCCTCTAAGGCAGTGGTCCTCAACCTTCCTAATGCCACGACCCTTTAATACAGTTCCTCATGTTGTAATCTCCAACCATACAATTATTTTCGATAATACTTCATAACTGTAATTTTTGCTACTGTTATGAATCGTAACATAAATATCTGATATGCAGGAGACCCCCAAAGGGGTTGCAACCCACAGGTTGAGAACCGCTGCTCTAAGGTATAACTGCCAAGTGATCAAATTAAGAATAACTGGCTGTGGCTGATCTGCTTTTGACTAGCTCCCCCAAGGTTATACACAGCAGGACAGACACAGAAACATTTTGTTGTGTCTACCTAACCCTAAGTAAAAATAAATCAGAAATCAAACAGGTAAATGTTTTTCTTGTATATCTGGATACAGCTCTGTAAGACAGGGAAGTAATTTCTAGAATAAAGAATCAAGGACAAGACAAAAAAGCAGGACAGTCCAGCCTTCCATTGTGTCCTGAGCACAGGGGTGTCTGCAGGATCCCCACGGGCAGCCAGCGGGGGGGGCAGGCCTCAGAGACTGGGTGACATCAGCACCCAGAAGACACTTCTCTGACTGACAGACGCCACTCACGTCCCAAAGAAAATCAAGGCTGAAAGAAGCTAAAGTGCAGAAAGGATTCCCCCGGAGTCACTGCCCTGTTTTTGTGCCAAACTCCAGAGAACTCAGTGTCTTTTCAGTCGAAGAAATGTCAGTGTATCCAAGAAGCAAGAGCAGCAACTCTGAAGAGACAACACTACATCTCAATACAAAGCCCGGTCGCAGGATTTTCTGGCTCAAAACTAAAAAACCACAGAGTAAATACAATGTGACTCAAAATTCCACAATTATAAGTAAATATGCAAATGCAAAAGATACATTTTTACCTTTTTAAGTTATTTCCTAAGTTTAAAAGACATGAGCTAGAAAAATATTTGTATTATGAAACTGAAAAGTATAAAATTAACCCTTAGAAAATGAAAATTATAACACATAATAAATAAAATTGAAGCAAAATAATTTTGATCAGCTTCAAGGTACTTTATATCACCCTCTTGCAAACAATTTTATTTTCTCTCACACACACAAAAGCTTAGGCACAAGTTGAAGGAGTCACAGAAGTCAGGGGTTCATCAGCTGTTTGTTATTTCTCCCCTCATCGGAGGTTTTTCAAAGGGGCCGATCAGAAGTGGTACAACATAAATGGCAAATTATTATCTCACATTCTTTTTTTTTCAATTACAAAAATAAAGCATAATTAATTTCTGTACAGAAAATGTGCATTAGTATCATGACAAAAAAAAAAAAAAAAGCCTGATGAGAAATAAATAATTCCAAACATTTCTGACACACAAATTTACTTACTTCTCATTAACTGATCAAATATCTTCTAATGTTAGCAGTAAGGACACATTAGTAGAACTGCTTTTAAAGATGTATCCTACACACTTGGCTAAGTGAATTTCATTGGGCGGGGCCTAAGATTGCTTTTGAGTTTAAACCTAATTAACTCTGATATTTCACAGTACTCAAATTCAAAGTAGAAGACACAATAAATATGGACAAAGGCTAAAGAAACTTCCAGAAAGAACATTATTACATGATACACATCTGCTACAGAACATTATACTAAGTGATGGTTCACCAACAGTGCTGGATTACTTGAAAATCAGACACTTTCAATTGCCAGAAACATTTAACAGAGTAAAACATATTTCCTGAAAAATGAGTTTTAATAGCCACTTAAACTTTAAGAGATTACTGTCTAATGAACCATGTGCATATCCATAGCCAAAAGTAGCTACAGAACGTTTATTTTTTAATAAGATCAGCAACTTGAATAATCACCCAAAACTTGCAAGTAATGAGGAGAGGGGACGAATGTCTTGGGCTCTGATTTGAGAATTTTACTTTCAGGCTATCATTGTGATAACCTCCAACAGTGATTTCTAACAACAACAAAACAAAAAATTAAATTTGTTTAATCCTATTTCCCTCAGGATAAATAGATGAATGGTAAACTTACTGAAAATAACCTGATCAAATATAGAAAAACAAGGAATATTTGAAAAGTAGATATTATATAGTTCAATGTAAAAAAAATGCAAATATTTTCAGATTTTAAACTCTATGGGGAATCAAAGCTAAGCAAAATTTTAGAAAGGGTCAAAAAAGATTTAAAAACACAAAAAAATATTTCTTCAAAGAATGTGAGAAACCAAAAGGTCTTAGATCCTGCCCCTTTTTTAAAGGTTTGCTTAAGCAGGAAATGAGTGAACTCTCATTTTAAGAAATGCATTTTATTATTATTAAAGCAATATTGAGCTCATTTTAAAGTAATTGATTTAAAGATGTTTAAAAGTTTACAAGGTTTTCTAGTGGGAAAAAAATTATTCTGCTAAAATAGAATTGCCAAATAATAAATTTAATTTTTAATTCTAAAACTCATTATCATATCTAAACCAAAAAATGACAGTGAATAAATTAAGGAAAAAATGGAAAAAGACTTCATTTTGGATGAATAATTTTAATATGTACATTATTTAAGATACATATTCACATTTTTCCCTCTCGTGTAATATGCCTACTTAAAAAAAAATACAAATTTTCTGGATGTATATTTGGAAATGAAATTAAAAATAAATTTTGTTTGCAGAGACAAATATTTCTAATTACTATCTGAATATAATAATTTAACTACCCTAAGGCAAAACATGAAGTTATTTTAAAATTATTTTAAAAGCACCATTAATACAGAATTTTACATTGAAATGTGTATGAACCTATCTGACAAGTTAGTGAACTAAATGAATTACAATAAAAATAACCAGCTTTTTAAAAAGAACCTTCATTTTATACATCAGTCATTTTAGAGATCAACAGAGAAGCATTTGACTTATTTATCATGCCAGGAACATTTTTGTGAGTCTGTTAGAATCATCTTAATTAATAGAGTTAGACAAGCATCAAGGGTTAAACCACAACACAATTTGCTACTGTTAAGTTTCCAGATTTACTTCAGTAAATACATAAATTGAAACAAAATGATACAGAAACCAATTATACCACCAAGAACATCATTTTTGCTCTATTTTGCAGACTGCTACAGGAGTGAGGAATGCCTCTTTCCTCACTCGAAGTGGGGGAGCAGAGCAAGGGACTAGCTAGTGGCTGTACTGGGCATGATCACACGGTGGACTCTGACTGTGAGATCACAACTGCCCCACTGCACGTGAAGCCCTGCGTAAGCAAAGGAAAGAAAAGGAAAGGGAGACTGCTTAGGGTTTGGGGGGGGCCAATGACTTCAGTCCCTGAATCAGAGTTACTGGTTATGTAAATCCAGAATGACGCAAGTCTTTCCCTGAACCCCTTCGTTCTGTGACGTACCATCAACACCATCTGTGGTTTCGCTTTCTTCTTCTTCTTCTTCTAGCATTTCAAAAGGAGTCATTATATCATAGAGAAATGAGAGGAAACCATAAAACCAATCTGAACTTTCCTCTGCTAAAATATTAAGGACTTCCTCAAGAGAATCAATATTTTCATTACTGCCATCTTTGGTCAGGCCTACATAAGAATAAAGGAAGAGAGAAAAAGAGAATAAGGAGAGCAGTTAGGTGGGAGAAGGAAGGCGAGGAAGGGCAATCTCAAAAAGGCGGGCATCACGGCCACAGAGGCTCACAGAAAAGACACTTTGGAAAATAAAGTAGTCAATTAAAATGCACACGTTACATTCACCTCTCAACCACGTGTACTCAACGACAGCCACAACTGACTGGTTCTCACCATCCCCACCCGCCCCTCAACACACTTGCTCCCATTACAGGGTCTTGAGTTGAAAACCTAACAAAATTGTATCAGCGGAAATCAACAGATGGCAAAGGGAAGAAGAAATAAAAAGGAGTAGTGGGAAAAAACACATATACTTCTGACAGTCTCCAGATCTGCTCATTTTACCAATGGATATTATTGAGAGTTCATTATACTAACGCTTTCTAAAGTAAAAATATATACATAATAATAATAAATAATAATAAAACTATATATACAGAGGGCACAAAAAATGTACACACATGTTAAGAAAGGAAAAAACTGTATTAAATTTGTAATACTCAAGTCACGCTTGACATCTGCAATTACAAGAGGTGCCCAATATGACTTGTATTCATCTTTTCTTATCAGTATACATTGCGTTTTACAATTTTAATTCATTTTTTTCTTACAATGTGCATACATTCTTTGGCACACTATACACACACACACGCACTACACACACACACATATACACACACACAGTATCCCAAAAGTCTACATACAGAGGAAAAATTAACAAGCTCATACTGTCCATGCTACATGATAACAGAATGCCATCTCTCTTAAATGAAGATGGAGAGTTTTTAATCTCATTTTCAGCATGATGAGGCACCAATGCACTATAGTATCAGCCCACAGTTATGCCTTGATCAAAGGTTTCCATGTCCATGGATTGGCTGCTGTGCCCCTGTGGAAGGGGCCCCGATCTTTGCCTACTGGACTTTCACTTATGGGGCTACTTGAAGGCTACGGTACGCCTGGGAAAGATCAGAAACATGGACCAGGTAAGGGAGCAGCGCGCTCAGAAGGCAATACCTTCGAATGTGTTCACCGTAAGCGAGAAAGAAGACAGGGTGTGTGTATAAAAAGAAGAGGCCAACGTGTACAGAGTATTTTGTAAATATATTATAAAAGTTTGTAATGAATATTTTGTAAGTAAAGATACATTTTGCTACAGTTTCCATTTTCCCTTGCACAGCGACTTTTGGGACACCCTGAATATACAGTGCGTATACACGTGTATACATACATGCATATAAGTAATACACAAAATATAAAGGTTTATTTCCTCAAAGTTTTCTCTTAAGAACTACAGTTAATTTAGGGATCTCGAGTTTATATGACTAGCAGGATTATACAAAATCTCTAAATGAGCATAAATGCACTCAAATTATGTAACTTCAGTAATTTTAATACTTAAAATTAAATACTTTTTCACACTATTAAATGTGGTAACTATTAAACTCTGGCAACTGACTCACAGCCCTGTAATTCTGGCCACTGACAAGCATCAGCTATTAATAATAATTCACTCTGCGTACTGATATGACATTTGATCGAGGCCCTAGCCGGCGATCTGCAACTCCTCTCCCCATCAACCTGTGAAATTAGCTTCTATCGCAAAGACTCCCGTCAAACTCCTGTCATTTTTAGGTACTGAACCCAGAATAGGCCCCCATGATGGAAAGAAATCACTTTATATATTATTTTTTATCTTTTTCTCCTATGAAGAACTGGCTTTGGGAAGGAAAAGTGTCCTGGCTTCAGTAGGTATCAAAATTTACCAATACTGCTAAGCTATATATTATAGCACAGCCCTATAATTCCAAGGAGGAAAAATGTGGTGGTGTGCCCTGGCCGTGAGAAATGTGAAGATCCATAACCATAAAGCTTTTCCAGTTGTAACTACCTAAGTCAGTTATTTAAATGTTTGACAAAACACAATTTCTCCGCACAATGTAACTACCAGAAATCAAGGCTGGCGTATAAAGAATAATAATGACAACTAATTTAAGTTTTAAATATTACAGTGGATTTTCTCTTCTTTAGTCAAAAGAACTACATCAATACAATCAATTCTTCATGTATTGGAAGTGGGTGGGGGGGGAGGCACAAATTACAGTCAGTCATTAAATTTTTCCTGGCAAGTCCAGAATGCTTTTTCACTGAATTTGACAGGTAAGAAATATTTTCAACAGAGATCTGCATTCTTACCCAAATGTCTGTGGAAATAACACTGTTTCTTCTTCCCTCTTAAAACACTATAGCCACATATTTAGTATAAACACTTTTATTTTTCTCCATTTCTCAATATATTTTAAGTACTACCAAGCATTGAATTTAAAAATTTTCTGTCCTTCAGTATGACAGGTTGAAATGTACAACACACCTGTGAAAACAGGTGAACAAACTGTCTACCAGCCACAGACCTTCCCATGGTTCTGAAGACAAAAGTACTAAGCTAAGGAGAAAAGAAAACATATCAGGTATTCCTTCTTAACCTCTAAGAGGAGGCTTCCATCAAAGAGAAGGGTGTCAACACCTTCAGCTTAGCAAGGTCCAGTCCTCTCCTCCCGGCAGCTCACTCACGCTTCCATCTGATCTGCAAAGGTCTCTCAAACATTTGGAAAGTGTGCCTGCCTTCCCCTCTGCTCTCCAGGCGCACCTGACAGGTGCCAGCTAGACGCTAGTCACGGGACAAAAGGACAACTCTGCAGTCTCTGGGGAAGTCACTCTAACCAGATGTCACTCTCAGCATTTAGTCTTCAGGTAATTTTCCTGTTGATTTTATTTGGAAAATAAGGTTTTAAAGAATGTATTTCCTAACAATGTAGTTTTCAATAATCCAAACTAAAACCAAAGATACTTTATTTTAGATAATTTAGCCACAAAAATAGGAACCTTTGTAAATGTCTAATAGGATCGGTATATTTTCAAAGTGAATCAGAAGGGAAAATAAAAAGCTGAGTAAATGGAGACCAGGCTTAAGATACAGTAGAACCTCTGTAAGGTGACCACCCAAGGGACTGTAACAAACTGGCTAACACACGGAGGTGGCCAACATAAGGAGGTAGGCCTGCTATGATGATATGTACACGTGGTGCACCTCTGATCTATGAAAATGAGGTCACTTGCAGAGGTCCTCAAACTTTTTAAACAGGGGGCCAGTTCACTATCCCTCAGATCATTGGAGGGCCAAATTATAGTTTAATAAAAAAACAACTATGAACAAATTCCTATGCACACTGCACATATCTTATTTTGAAGTAAAAAAAACAAAATGGGAACAAATACAATCGACACTGCCTCATGTGGCCCGTGGGAGGGCCCCTGTAGTTTTAGTTTTGAGGACCCCTGCAGGAGATGGTCAACGCAGGGAGGTGGTCAGCTATGAAGTTCTACTGAATTTTCAAAGTGAATCAGAAGGGCCTTGGCCAGAAGTAATAAAATTAGGTCTCGCCCTCTCACTCCTTTTCTCTCTTCCCTACTTTCTTTCCCTCTTTCACTCCCTCTCTTTCTAAGGTAAAATAAATTTACACTCATATATCCTTAAAAAAAACTAAAATAAAATAAAACAATAAAAGGAGTGATAGTTACTGATCTTTATTTACTCACACATATTTAATTCTGTATATTCTGCAAGAAAAGCCAAGCCTTAAAATGTGAAAGAAATGTAAACATGAATATATACATTTCCCCCAAATTTATAAGATTTAGGTATATATAGATTTAAGAATCTTCAAAAAAAATTAATGAAATAAGTGCCCAATCTGCAAAAGTTTAAGATACCTGAACTGCCAAACTCTCATGGACCTCATCTCCTGCCATCCTCCCGCCACTCAAGACGCCCTCCACCTTAATTCAAAGCCTAATCCCTTAAAGTTTAAGCTTAACCCTGAAGCTGCCCCTCCAGTGAGAATGGACCCCAGAAGTCTGGCTTCTTTTTGGGTATAAGCTCACTAAACTTGCCCCTGATAACCTTTTCCTGATCACACAGCATCCATTAAAGCCTCTGTTCCCCCAACAATGTCCTCAGGCTCTGTCTCTGCAATCACCAGCCAGTAACAGAGGCTACATGACCTTAGAGACCAAGGAAGAACTTCAGTCATAAAATTTAATTCAAGTTTAGGTTGTATTTCATGCAGAGACTTCAAGCACCATAGAAATAAGTTAGAGAGGTTGAGCGAGGCTCCAGTTCACCTTTTGTTTGTTTTCTAGGAACTAGTTTACGTATAAAGCAAAATACACTAGAACCTCTGTAAGTGGACAATCCAAGAAACTGAACAAATTGGTCAACATAAAGCACTGGCCTACTGTCCTGGTCTGTGTATGTGGTGTGTGTCCAGTCTACAAAAATTAGGTCAACATACGGAGGTGGTCTGTGTAGGGAGGTGATCTCTATACAGGCAATGGAGGTTCTGCTACGGCTTCTTTACACTAACTTTATCTTTCCCTGTGCATTTATTAGTGCCACTACCTAAATAAGATTAGAAAGTCAACAAATTTGGTTCGACCTCAGAGTATACAACTCTTATTAAAAAGAACAATTTATGACTTCCCAATACTACACTTGCAAATAGCACTTTTCTAAGTTACAACTGATGATTGATGATTAAAAACCTTAAAAGGAAGAGATTTTTGAAATCTCAAATACACTAGAAATCGAGTTATTAATGTAATAATTGGCTATAGAAATGAATGGTTTCTGTAGAAGAAATCAAATGCGGTAGATGAGAAGTAGTATTGTTTCTAAAAATGGGGGAACTTGGCCCACGTGAAGTTACCTTTAAAATAAAAAGCTTCACTATTCAGAATTCATCATTCAAGATTAAGTAATATAACAGAGTAATAAACACTTATAGGCAAACACATTACCATCATTCTGATATGTTAAGTTCTATAAAATTTTATTTCTTTCACATGCTCTAGGATTATAGTCATCTAAGATGTAATATATTTACAGAAACTCAAATTTAGTTATGTAATACTAGAATCCCATAGAAATTTTCACTATGGATAAAACAGGAGCTTATAGTATTAAGCAGCAAACACTAATTTCCACTGAGCATTGTTAGGAAAACATTAACTGGTTAGGCACAGTGGTTCACGTCTGTAACCCTACCACTTTGGGAGCCTGAGGCAGATGATTCCTTAAGCTCAGAAGTTTGAGATCAGCCTGAGCAAGAGCAAGACACCATCTCTACTAAAAATATAAAAACTAGCCAGGTGTTGTGGCAAGTGGCAGTCAGCTACTTGGGAAGCTGAGGCAAGAGGATTGCATAAGCCCAAGACTTTGAGGTTGCTGTGGGCTATGACACCACAGTACTCTACTCCAGGCGACAGAGTGAGACTCTGTCTCAAAAATAAAAAAAACCCAAGTATGAAAACATAGTAACTAAGGCAGGTTAAGATGCTTTATTACATTTAATTACAACTAAAACCTTTTTTATAAGTGGAACTTGTTATTTTATAAGAATGGTAAGATTAATACACTGAAAATGGTGTCTTGGGTTACAGTCTCTGCCCAAGCTTTTATGTTATAAAATAGACACAAAAAAATTAAGCTCAGTGTATAAGATCATGTCACATCCATTATTCTTCTAAAGACTTCAATAAAAAGTTTTAATATATATTATTGCTACATGAAGCCGTATTATGTAAAATTTACATAATAAAGTTAGCACCATCTTTTCTAGCAAAAAGCATTTTAAAACAAATAAAAGAATATCAGCTCATTATTTATTACAAGAAACAGCTCAATGATAAAAACAGATAATTCTGATCACAGAAAGAGCAGGAAGGGGTCCAAGACTTCTAAAATAAGAACCCCTGGTCAAAATTCTAGGAGTCCTTATTTTAATGTTACCTATAAAATATTCCTAAAACATTTTAAGATGTTTACTACTATGATTTCATTTCAAAACGAATTTATGTATGCCTACAGAAACTTACATTTTCAAATAGAAGTGAATTACAGCTAATGATAATTAAGAATGCCTATAATTACCAGATATGAAAGACTAGGACATTATTATATATTCGAATGTTAATTTCAGAATATAAAGTACTTTAAGACTGAAAACATACATGAAATTATTATATTGATTAAACAACATATGTGTAAGAACTATATACATATCTACTATAAAAGTAAAATGAATGTTGAGAAATGAACACATAAAAAAATAATTAAGACACTTAAAATTTCAACAGGAATTAAATATGTGATTAAAGGGGAAAATATCTTCAATAAAATATATAATACTTGAACAAATATTAATAAAGCAAAAATATTCTTTTGTTTCCGGCATTTTACCACTACTAACAAAAAATTAAAACGTGTACTTGCCTAATAAAACTTTGGCATCATCTACATCAAAATCTCCATCACCATCAGCGTCATAGATTCCTAGTTTTCCTACAAGAGGGAGATGGGAACAAAAGGAAAAACCAATTTAATAAAGCATTATCACTGACGGCAGTCCTGCCCTTCAGTCATAAGTGTTACCAACTGATACAATTCTCCACTTTTTTAATCCTCCAAAGCTGTGCCAAATGTGTATCTTACCTAAAAATGGTGAACTCACTTAAGAGATTCAGGAAATGTTCACCTAACAAATTCTAAGAAATAAAACTGACATAATATTTTCTTTAAAGGTTTAAGAATACCCTGATCTAATCACTTCAGAATACTGTTTTTATTAAGCTGCTAAAAATATTTAAGGTAACGTTTTCAACATATAAGAAACAATATTGATGCATTTCTAACAGTTATATGAAATTTAATATTTCTAAAGTATGAAATTTCATCACACTGTTAATATTAATAGCAAAAGAAATAATCAACCAAGCCTCAAAGACTAAATGCAAATAAATTATCATAGAATTTAAGTTGTAAAAGTAACAGTAATTTTACATCTTACAATAATGATTTACAACAGAAATACCATAAAAATCAACCTTTAAAAATAAAGTCCTTCCTGGAAAAATAAAACCAGAAGCTTCCTGAAGTTACAAAGGAAAACTTACGATTATTCTCCTTAAAAACTAAATTAGCACTGGCCATCTATTACTAATGGGAAAAAAAGAGCTTAAAACAGATACGCTAAGAAGATAATACTCCAAGGCCTTACTTCCTAAAGAAGAGTAAACATATATTTTAAGGATTTAATGCTTTATTATGAAAAGCACTGCTGTGTTTAGCATTTCAAATAGTTAAATAACATTCAACCTCCTAAAAAAAAAATCCTAAAATCTGCATGATTTAGAATTTATCAGTGGACAGACAATGAGAGGGACATATAACATGCAGCAATATTTCAAATGCATTAACAAGTACAGCACTAATTCAAAAAAAAATTGGCATCACTGTTAGCATTTCATTAACACAAAACACATTAAAAGACTGTAGGCCTCTAGGCTATAAAGAAAAAAAGGACCTTGGACCCGGTACAGGGGCTCATGCCTGCAATCCTAGCCCAAGGAGGCTGAAGCAGGTGCATTGCTTGAGCTCGGGAGTTCAAGATCAGTCTAAGCAAGAGCTAGATCCTGTCTCTAAAAATGGCCAGGTGCTGTGGTGGCACCTGTAGTCCCAGCTACTCAGGAGACTGAGGTCAGAGGATCACTTGAGCCTGAGAGTTTGAGGTTGCTGTGTGGTATGACTGAGGGCAACAAACTGAGACTCTGTATCAAAAGTAAAAAAAAAAAAAAAAAAAAAAAAGCAGCACAGAGTAGCTGTAATCAATGTTTATCTCCCCGGACCCATTGCTCTACTTAGGAAAACTGTTAACTTGCTAAGCAGAAGTCTGACTTAGCAAGCACACACACATTTAAAATGATAGTATTAATAATTACGAAGCAATGAAGGTGCTGTCATTTCTACTGCTATGAAAATGAAAACTGCCAACGTGCAGGTCACGGTTATACATGGTACAGAGCTCGGATAACATTAAAAGATAGAAAATACTATCCTTCCACGCAAATGTCTAAGGCAACATTGCCCTAACACATTCTCCAGTGCAGCTGGTGATAACTAAATTAGCAGAATGAAGTTTTAGAGACTCACAGGGCAGACATGTGTAAAATGGGTAAAATGTATCCCCAGTAGCCTACCTTGAAGTACCTCTGATAAGTTATAACGAAAGTCCTTTGCTTTGGCTGCATGCATGTAAAAACACAAGAACTGTTACTTGTGGTGAAAGGTACAAATATTTAAAATCTTTTCTTCCATCTAACATGCTTGTATCCCCCAGCAACAGATTACTGTAGGTCAGGAAAAGCCTAGATCTACTAGGAAGTTTGTCTCCAGACTGAAATCCTCCCTCTATTGTTAGTCTATCCAGAAAATATCCAGAGATATTTTCCTTAAAGTAAAAAAGTGGAAGATTTCAATGAAAGATAACATGGGAACAAATTTTGTTGTTCTTTGGCTTCTTCGCCCTTTTTCTTCCAGGAAAGATGACTGTAATGTAACAAGTAAAGGGAAGCACAGGCAGTCCAATGGAAGGGGAGAATCTTCCAGACAATATCGTGTCTATAGACAAACATGCATTTTTTCCAGGGTCCACATCTTTCTTTGGCTTACTCTGAAGGAAGGCCATATGAGGCACAAAGGCGAAAATGTGGAAACCCAAACATCCATCACTGATGAATGGATAAGCAAAACCCACATTACGGGTTATAACGCAGGAATAACACAGAATAGGTATTGAACTGGGAAAACATTAAGCAAAGGTGCAAAAACACAAACACAAAAGGAATCACGTTGCATGATTCCAAACCATATACACAGAAAGTAGATGGGAGTTTGCCAGAAGAGAGAAAAAAAGGAATTACATGTTTTGAAGGAAGGGGATAAAAGTAATATTCTGGAATTACCATATATACTGGAGTATAAGCCGAGACTTTTCGGCACAAAATTTGTGCCGAAAAACCCGAACTCGGCTTATACTCGGGTCATACAGGTTATTTGATTCTGATTTAGCTTGATTACTTGTTAAGCTACGGTTTTCTGCACTTTATTTAAAGTTTTAAAGTTGTTGTTGCTAGTTTACAGTTTTTCTTTAGCAATAAATATTGAAAAGCATTTAACCTACTAATTCCTCAATTATTGTAATTGTTTTGGGTATATATTT
>CAUYPK010117979.1:0-36400 GCA_963574355.1 Loris lydekkerianus
GAAGGAAGTATGGAGAACCCTCAAAGAACTCAAGCTAGACCTCCCATTTGATCCTGCAATCCCATTAATGGGCATCTACCCAGAAGGAAAAACATCCTTTTAGCATAAGGACACTTGTACTAGACTGTTTATTGCAGCTCAATTTACAATTGCCAAAATGTGGAAACAGCCTAAATGCCCACCAACCCAGGAATGGATTAACAAGCTGTGGTATATATGTATACTACAGAATACTATTCAGCTATTAAAAAAAAAAAAAAAAAATGGAGACTTTACATCCTTTGTATTAACGTGGATGGAAGTGGAAGACATTATTCTTAGTAAAGCATCACAAGAATGGAGAAGCATGAATCCTATGTACTCAATTTTGATATGAGGACAATTAACGACAATTACGGTCACCTGGGTGGGGGGGAGAGGAATAGCAGAGAGAGGGAAGGATCGGGAGCGGGGTGGGGCCTTGGTGTGTGTCACACCTTCTGGGGGCAAGACATGATTACAAGAGTGACTTTACCTAACAAATGCAATCAGTGTAACCTGGCTTATTGTACCCTCAATGAATCCCCAACCATAAAAAAAAAAAAAAGAGTATTAAAACTGTTTATAAAAGAAATATGAGCATAAAGCAGTTCATAAAATACATTCTTAAAAATAGTCAAATCCAAATGGTGATCAGAAAAAATGCAAATTAAAACCATAAGATAAAACTACTTTTGTTAACCTATTATATTGACTGTTTAGTTTTAATATTAATGACAAGTGTTGCCCAGTGTATAGAAGTGAAATCTCTAATACATTGCTGGTAGGAATGAAACAGATGCAGCCTTCCTGGAAGAAATTATCAATGATATAGAAGCTTTATTACGCTTTTTTCAAGCTAGGCCACGTCTAATAATTTAACCAATGGAAATGATAAGAGATGTTTTTCCAGCAGTGAAAGGAATCTAGGGCCAGACAAAGCTGGCAAAATGGGTAACTGCTTTTAACCAGGCAGATTCCTGATTTCTCTCTCTCTCTTTGGCCTCTAGTCAAGCAGATGGTAAAAATCACTGTTGTCTTTTTTGTTTCAAAATTTAAGATTAATGAGAGAAAAGCATTTTATGTGACTAGTCTTGGTACAATGAATCTAGTATTTTTTTTTTTTTTTTGTACTTTGTGGTAGGAATATTCATATTGTTTTGATCCCTTTCCTCTTTTTCTTGCTTTCCTTTGTCATTGTCTTTCTGTGTTGCTCTGTTATAAAGAGGGGTACCAGAGAGTAAAACACAGGCCTAGAACTGTTATACGCCCATTGTTCAAGCCAATCATTTATACACTTTGGACTAGACTGATGTCTACCCTGTTTCCCCAAAAATAAAACAGTGTCTTATATTAATTTTTGCTCCCAAAGATGCGCTAGGTCTTTTTTCAGGGGATGTCTTATTTTTCCATGAATACGATACAAATTTATTGTTCACATTTATTGTTCCTGTCCGCTCTGATCCTCCTATTCTTCTACATGCATCTGTGAAAGTCTCCTCCTCTTTCCCGCCCTACACTCACTGCTCACTCAGACCTCTGCTCCACCTCCACACAGCAGTGACATCAGGACTCCACGTAATGTCACTGGTTGCTAGATGCTATTCGGGGCGGCCCTAGCAACCAGTTTACGGTAAATGAATTTTCATTCCGAGACAGAGCCTGGGGGGGCCTTATTTTCGGGGGATGCCTTATATTTCACCCAGAAGGAAACCTGTAAGTAGGTCTTAATTTTAGAGGATGGCTTATTTTTGGGAAACTCAGTAGTTAAGACAAACTTTGCTGCAGGTACCCCCAAAAAGAAAAAAAATCTGAGGTTTCTCTCTTATCTTATTTCATGTCCCTAACAGGTTGTCTTGTGAGCAGGTGGGAATTTTCTCCTTTGGTCCCCTCCATCTGGGGTGTGTGTTTTTCAGGATCATGTCTAGTGGCTGGTCTGAAAAGACTAGGACTCCAAGATATGTAAGATTCTAAGTAGCACACTCTTTTATACCAAATGCGTCAAGGTCTCAGGAGTCCATCAACTTTGTTATCTTAGGTCTATTTCTGAGAGAGAATGTGAGGGGGAAAAGAGTACTATCTCCTCTCTGCCCTCTTTAGAAAACTGTAAACCCCAAAAATTACCACCTGGGCTCTCTATGAAGGAGCTAATCGGATTACACTGTATGAGGGAAAGAAATACACCATTGAAAATTATTAATGGCAAAAAGATAGCTCCTTTAAATTAAAAAGACTTATACATTTGAAAAACTAATTTTTAGAGTTCTTATTCTAAACAATTGCCTTATTTGTATTAATAGAGGGATCAGGAAGACACATAATGTGGCTATCCTTAAAAATCCTCTTAACAAAAAATTAAAGCAAAATATTGCCTAAAAGATAAAAATCCATTGAACACTGTCGCAGTGGGAACAAAAACAAAAGCTGGTTCACTTGTGGCCTAAAGGTTAAAGTTACATGCTTTCACCTCAGTAGCCTAGGTTTGATTCCCAGAGAGTATGTTTCTAGTTTGATATTTATGTAACTTTTGCCATTTATTGATTCTTTTCCCTTCCATGTACAGCTTTTGTACTCTGTGAGGCCAATACAGGACTTTTAGACACTTATCGTACATACTTGAGTATAAGCCGACCTGAGTATAAGCCGACCCCCTTAACTTTACCCCAAAAACTGGGAAAACTTAGTGACTCGAGTATAAGCCGAGGTGGAAAATGCAGCAGCCACTGGTAAATTTCAAAAATAAAAATATATACCCAAAACAATTACAATAATTGAGGAATCAGTAGGTTAAATGCTTTTCAATATTCATTACTAAAGAAAAACTGTAAACTAGCAACAACAACTTTAAAACTGAGCTAAAGCACCGCCCCCTCAAGCAGACGGCAGAAGACAACTGGAGACTACGTGCATTTGATTAGGTGCGCGCACCGAATCAAATAACCTATATGACCCGAGTATATATGGTATGTTGATGAGTTATAAGAGTTACAGATACAAGTTCCTTATCAGATGTGTGATTTGCAAATATTTTTTTCTCATTTTGTGGGTCATCTTTTTAATTTTTTGATACATCCTTTGAAGCATAAAAGTTGTTAATTTTGATAGAAATCCAGTTTATTGGCAGCACCCATAGCTCAGTGGGTAGGGCGCTGGCCACACAACTGAGGCTGGAGGGTTCGGATCTGGCCTGAGCCAGCTAAAACAATAATGACAACTGCAACAACAAAAAAGAAAATAAAATAGCTGGGCATTGTGGCGGCTGCCTATAGTCCCAGCTACTTGGGAGGCTGAGGCAAGAGACTCGCTTAAGCCCAAGAGTTTGAGGTTCCTGTGAGCTGTGACGCCATGACACTGTACCCAGGGCAACAGCTTGAGACTCTGTCTCAAAAAAAAAAAGAAATCCAATTTATTTACTTATTCATGTGAAAGTGCTATTTTATCAAAGACTTAAAGGAGGTGAGGGAGTGAATTCTGGCAAAAGAGAAAACCCGGTGGGCGGGCTCAGAGAAGGGACCTGCCTGCCATGTGGTGCTGGGTGACTGAGGGAGTACAAAGCCCCTCGGGGTTCAGTCTTGCTGAGAAGGGATCAGGTGGATGTGTTCATCGTGGCCCGGTGCTGTCCTGTAGGAGATTATAGAATGCCAGGCTGGACCAGACAGTAGGAAGTGGGTTCTGGATGTGCTCTCACATCTCTCGCTCACCCTGAACTCCCTCTGCAGTGCTGTCTGCTGGGGCCTCTTTCCTGCCCCCTGAGAACCTGGGGCCCGCGGAGGCAAGTCCCCACCCAGTGTTGCACTCACCCACTCTGCCCACTGCCGCCATCCATGACTCTGCCTTGGTGGGGCTTCTGCCCTGGTTGCCCCACCTTTACTTGTGCTCTTTGGTGCAGAGCCCTCAGCACACAGATACTACCATCCCCCCCCTCCCCCGCTCCCCATACACACATAAAAAAGCTTTTCTTGATCTTACTTCCCACCATCTTCACTTCCTTTCTTTGCCCTTCTCTGCATCAAACTCCACTAAAGATTTGTGTGTATTCCTGGTGTATGTGTCTTGTTCCATTCTCCCTTGAATCCTTGGTTGGACCCTATGCTCTTGCACCCAACACCAACAAAGCCATCCTGGTTGAGGGCTTCCCGTCAGGTCTTCCCTCACTCCCTGGTCTGATCTCCATCTCTTCCGCCTGATCAGCCTGCTGGCCTTGTCACCCAGTATAGGTTCCCATGTTCATCTGCATGCTCCATGTCCTCTCCTGCTTCCTCCACAGGTTCCGTGGGACCCCCAGACTCTGACCTTTCCCCAGGGGAGCTGTTCGCTTCCTTCCAGGTACTTGGCATTCTGACCTCACCCCATTGCCTTGCCTCTAGCCTCCCTCTCCTGAGTGGCCTTCCTGGTGTGCAGGCCCGGGAACCTGTCAGGCCTCAGTGAAGCCATGTCCTCTTCAGCTCTGGTTCCTTCTACCCCATCTACCCCTCCTTGCACCCACCTCCTCAGTGTCCAGGGGTGCGTTCCAGGGGGCTGGGCCCAGAGTGGGAGGGAGAGTCCGTCCATCCATCTGTCCTTTTGCATTCGCTGATATCTTTCCTACTTCCCTACAGTGCAGGATACTGCTTCATCCTAATGTTTCTTGGAGTTGGTGGTGCTGTCCTTTGTAGACCCACAGCCTGTGCTGGCTGGCAGCTCCTTTCCGGCTGCCCTGATCTCCTAGGCTGTGCATGCAGATCTGCACGTCTCTGGCTCTGTCATCCACTGCTGTGTCCCAGGTTCAGTGCTGTGAACACTGTTGAGTGTAACAGGGTGATCCTGGGCCAGTATGTTGAGTAAGAGCTCTTTCAGGGCCACTGTGTGCTTGAATTACACATTTGGGAGAGTTTCTTATCTATAGTTACTAAATGTTGTGGTGTTTTTTTTTTTTTTTTTTTTGTTTGTTTGTTTAAGAGACAGGGTCTCATTATGTTGCCCAGGTTGGTCAGGAGCTCCTGGCCTTAAGAGTTCTTCCTTTGGCCTCCTGAAGTGCTGGTATTATAGATGTGAGCTACTGCACCCAGCCTTCTTTCCCTCCCCTGCCCCCTTAAGAAGGTCTCACTGTGTTACCCAGACTGGATGCTGGAGTGCAGTGGGATCATCATAACTCACTGCAGCCTTAATTTCCTGGGCCCAAGTGATCCTCCTGCCTCAGACTTCTGAGTATATGGGACTATAAGAATACACCACCATACCTGGCTAATTTATTTATTTTATTTTTTTGAGACAGAGTCTCAGTCACCCTGGGGTTGATTGTCATGGTGCCATAGCTCACAGCAAGTTCAAATCCTTGGGCTCAAGGGATTCTCTTGGCTCAGCCTCCTGAGTACCGGGGACTGCAGGCACACACCACAATGATGGGCCGTTTTTAGAGACAGGTTTTGCTCTTGCTCAGGCTGTTCTAGACTCCTGAGCTCAGGCAATCCACCTGCCTCAGCCTCTCAAAGTGCTAGGATTACAGGTGTGAGCCACTAGGCCAAGCCTACACCTGGCTAATTAAAAATTTTTTTTCATCGAGGTGGGGTCCATGTTTGTTGCTCCGGCTGATCTCATAACTCCTGGCCTCTAGTAATCCTGCCTGAACCTCCCAAAATGCTATTATAATGTGAGCCTGCTTTTTTTTTTTTTTGGAGACAGAGTCTCACTTTGTTGCCCTTGGTAGAGTGCCAGGGTGTCATAGCTCACAGCAACCTTAAACTCTTGGTCTCAAAGCGATTCTCTCGCCTCAGCCTCCCAAAGTAGGTGGGACTACAGGTGCCTGCCACAACACCCAGCTATTTTTTGAGATGAGGTCTTGCTCTGGCTCACGCTGGTCTCGAACTAGTGAGATCAGGCATTCAACCCACTTGGCCACCTAAGTGCTAGGATTATAGGCATGAGCCTCCATACCGGGCCTCAGCCTGCTTTTCTATATTATTATTAGTCTATTAATACTTTTGTACTTGGTAAATGAGCTGAAATTAAAAACATGTTTAGGAAAAAAGCAGAAAGAAATACACTAAAAATTATTTGGGTTTTTCTAAATGGTGGAACTGACAAGGATTTTATTTGTCTTAGTATAATAATATTTTGTTACAAAGGACAATTTTTTCTTAGCTTTACAGTAAAAAAAATTAATAGATACTTGCATTGATATCTAATTTAATTCATATGATCAATGCTTATTACTTTTAAAAAATACAGTAAAAACCTGTAAGTAGATGACCCTGAATTTAGATAGTGATCTATCAGAACAAAGCTACCCCAAAAGTTGTTTCATATATACTTGTAATCAGGTAAAAAACTGAGGACACCGGCCCTGCAGTGCTGTGAGCCCGGCCTGCCCCTCCCATGCTTGTTCTTCATCAGCTCCTTGGCACCAGCTGGTGTGAGTGCAGCACTTTCTCCCTGAGCCCAGTGAGCCCCCCAGACATTGTAGAAAAAGGATCCCCAAGACCTTCGGTTGGGGGGGGGGGGTGTCACAGCTGCTTCCATTCTGATATAAGACACGATTTGCCCTTTTCACTCTCACGTGTACTGAGTGTCCAGAGCATGGTATGTGAGGCTGCTGCAGTGAGTTTGGGAGAGGTGAGCACCTGGCTCTGCTACACTAGAAAAGGTATCTGCAGAAATGGGAACAATTTCACTCTTATCTGTTGTTTTGTTTTGTTTTGTTTTTGAATAAAAGTTACCTTTCATTAGCATTTTTTTTTTTAGACAGAGTCTAACTGTGTCACCCTGGGTAGAGTGCTGTGGTGTCATAGCTCACAATAACCTCAAACTCTTGGGCTTAAGTGATTCTCCTGCCTCAGCCTCCCAAGTAGCTGGGACTACAGATGCCCGCCCTCAATACCCGGTATTTTTTATTGCAGTCATCATTGTTGTTTTAGCTGGCCCAGGCTGCATTCGAACCCATCAGCCTGGGTGTATGTGGCCAGTACCATAACCATTGTGCTACTGGACTGAGCCAACATTTTTATTTATTTTTGTTTTGTTTTATTTATTTATTTTGTTGAGACAGAGTCCCACCCTATACCCTGAGCAGAGTGCAATGGCGTCATAGCTCAGGCAACCTCAGACTCAGGCTCTGGGCATCCCACTGCCTCAGCCTCTGGAAGCTGTTGGGATTACAGGTGCTTGCCGTGGCCCTCGGCTGGGTTTTTCATTTTCTTAGGAGTCGGAGTCTCACTCTTAGACAAGTCACGAACTCCTGAGCTTAAGCAATAATTATGTCAAATGTAATGGGTTTATTGCTATTTATAAAGGGAGCTACAGCTATTAAATATTTTTTGGTTTTGACATACATCCTTTTTTTTTTTTTTTTAGACAGAGTTCTCACTTTGTTGCCCTCGGTAGAGTGCTATGGCATCACAACTCACAGCAACCTCCAGAGCTCTTGGGCTTAGGTGATTCTCTTGCCTCAGCCTCTGGAGTAGCGAGGACTACAGCTACCTGCCACAACGCCTGGCTGTTTTTTTTTTTTGTTGCAGTTTGTCCTGGGCTGGATTCGAACCCGCCACCCTGGGTATATGGGCTGGCGTCCTACTCACTGAGCCACAGGCACTGCCCTTGACATCCATCCTAATGTGATCGAGTCAGCCCATGTGAACAAAAACTCCTGCAAGGGCTCAGTGCCACTTAACAGCATAACAGGGTCCCAAGACGTAAAAGTTTGGGAGCTGATATTTTATCATAAATGAAGCACTTGGTTAGTACAGTAAGGAACAAACAAACACAATTTCCATTTCTATAGGGCTTACATTCTGATTGGGGATGATTTCACACTTTTGTGTCACATGCTTCAAAATAGTCAACTCTTTGATTTTGCTGTCTTTTTATTAACGTGAAGTTTTTTGAGTGAAATTCAAGTATAAATAAATTTGTGTTTTCTCATGCCGTTTCAGTCCTGTCACAGAGCTGTATGGTGCAAAGAGTTTTAAAAAGTCACTATACACCTGGGTGCACTGGCTCATGCCTGTAATCCCAGCACTCTGGGAGGTCGAAGCAGGTAGATCTTTTGAGCTCAGGAGTTCAAGAGACCATCCTGAACTAGAGGGAGATCCCGGCTCTAAAATTAACCAAGCTTTGTGGCGAGCACCTGTATTTCCAGTTACTCTAGAGCAGGCTTCCTCAAACTGTGGCCTGTGGGCCACATGAAGCGGTGTGAATTGTATGAATTGTATTTGTTCCCGTTTTGTTTTTTACTTCAAAATAAGATATGTGCAGTGGGCATAGGAATTTGTTCATAGTTGTTTTTTTAAACTATAGTCCGGCCCTCCAACAGTCTGAGGGCCCCTGTTTAAAAAGTTTGAGGACGCCTGCTCTAGAGGCTGAGGCAAGAGGATCACTTAAGCCCAAGAGTTTGAGGTTGCTATGAGCTGTGATGCTACGGCACTCTATCCAGGGTGACAAAGTGAGATTTTGTCACAAAAAATAAAAGAAAAAAAAAGTCAATATGAGCAGGAGTGTTGTCTTCAGAGAACTTTTTTGTTTGCAGTGGAATGTTAATCTCGTCAGTGGTTCTTGCAGGTGGCCTGCACTTACCCTTTTGGCCACAGGGTGGCACCCGTGTTCTAGCACACCAGTGGCCAGCTTGCCTGGGATGTGTCTGAGGACAGGGGCCTCCAGCTTTTTGCCAACTAAAGATGATCCTGCTTTAGAGTTACAGTGCATAGCAAAGCGCCTTCTAAGAGATCTCTGTGGTCTCATCTTAATGTCGAGTGATGTCTCAGAGAGTGGGGAACTGTTTCCTAGCAGATGCTTGTTGAGCACTTGTCAGAGAGCTTGAACTTTAATGCTCTTGGGCACAGAGGAGACATTGGCCAGGCCCTTGTAGGGTGTATAGTCGGCCACCTCTCTGGCCTGCTACTTTTAGATGTGTACTATTTCATATAGGATCGCTGCTCAAGTTATTTTTCTGATCCTTTTTCTTGGTACGTAAGTCTGTGTAGACTTGTTTTAACAAAACACCTGTATCATTCCTAAGAGGAGATGAGTGCCCTGGGAAGAAGGTGAGCTGTGTGCAGCTGCTTTGTCTCCTGGTGGAGCTGGGACACCCTGAAGGTGCACCAGGGGCTGTGCACAGTTATGGTCAGGGCTGTGTTTTGTGTCCTTTCTTCTGACTAGCCCTCTTGGACTTGTACGGCCACATAGTGCTCACCAGCACCTTATGGTAAAGGTGTCTGCTGTGGCAGGACCTGTGTGAGGGTGTGTGTCTGTGCCAGGGCAGGCCTTGCCCTTGGAAAGTTCTCTGAATGAAAAAATAAAAAATGGCAAAAAGTTATTGTGAATATAGTAATATCAGATTGAGAGTTTTTATCATGAAGGAATTTTTTCGAATGCTATTCTATATCTCCAACGGTCTGAGGGACAGTGAATTGGCCCCCTGTTTAAAAAGTTTGAGGATGCCTGCATACCATATGTACTATGTTTTTTCCTACACATATACACCTGTGATGAAGTTTAATTTATAAAGTAAGAGAACATTTATAAAGTTTTATTTCTAAGGTAAAAAATTTTATAAAGTTTTATTTATTCAGTAAGAGATTAAGAACAGTGCTAACACAGTAATTATAATAATCCTGTAATAAAAGCTAGAGGAATGTGTGTCCTCTTTCCCTTAGAGAATCTTACTGACCTGTATTCAACCTTCTTGTGATCTATCTCTGAGAACTGAGACTGCTAGCAAGTGACGAGCAGGGGTGGGCAGGGTGTACAGTGTGGACATGCTGGGCAGGGGGATGATTCGTGTCCTGGGGGACAGAGCAGGATAGCGTGAGATTTCAGCATACTACTCAGAATAGCATGCAATATGAAACTTACAAATTGTTTATTTCTGGAATTTTCCATTTAATACTTTTGGACTGTGGGTCCTTTTGTATGTTGCTGTATTTCATTTGCTAATATTTTGTTAAGAATTATGGAGTCTATGGTGACAAGAAGCCCCAGTTGGAGTTTTCCTGGATTTGCTTCTGTGTGTGTCCTACTGTTCTCATAGAATGAGCTGGAAAGGGTTTCTTCCTCCTCTTCCTAATTCCTGGGCACTATTGGAGTTGAAAGTCCTCTATGTCTATTTTTCGTTTGGGATCCTGTTTAATTCTTTTGCCAATTTTTATGTTGGGGTCATCTCTATTTAAAAACATTGGTATGTAAAAAAGTAAAATAAACAAATTCATTTGTAGCTCATGTAAAGAGTAATATTAAAGCTATTATACTTAGCCATTTACATTACATATTTTTCTGTCTTTTAGATTTATTCATTTTGCCATATAAATGTTTGAAACATTTTGGTAGTTAAATCTGTAAACCTTTTTCTTCATAATTTCTGGCCTTAGTGCTATGCTTGGAATCAGAAGTTCCTCATTTCAGGAACTTTTTCCTACTATTTTATGACTTACTGATTTAATCATTTTATTCATTGATTTACATTTATGATAACTTCCCCCCAGTGGGTTATCCACTTGTCTTACTGACTGTTTTATTAATTATTCTCTCTTCCTGTTGATTTAAAATGTCTATTTGTTCTGTACTGTATTGTTATTATTATTATTTTTTTTTTTGAGATAGAGTCTCACTTTGTCACCCTTGGTAGAGTGTCGTGGCATCTTAGGACACAGCAACCTCAAACTCTTGGGCTCAAGTGATTCTTTTGCCTCAGCCTCCCAAGTAACAGGGAATACAGACACCTGCCAGAATGCCTGGCAATTTTTAGAGATGAGGTCTCACTCTGACTCAGGCTGGTCTTGAACTTGTAAGCTTGGGCAATCCACCTGTCTTGATTTCCCCGAGTGCCAGGATTACAGGCGTGAGCCACCATGCCTGGCCCAGGTATTAAATCAACCTCATATTATTTTTGAAAGTAACTTTTTAGTTTCTTAAATATGTTCAATGAGAAATTTAAGAATAGTAGCAGGTTTTTTGTCTTTTTTTCCCAGACTCATATGTCATAACTGATAAACACAATTATGCCACCAGATGTGTAGAGACTTACAGGATTTTTTGTTGGTTATGCTATTAAAACATAAAACTGGTCACCAGTTGCATGGAAATACATAAAGATTTACCAGAAGGAATAGTCCATTAAAAAAGGTAGCAGTTGTGCTGTTCACATTGTACATGAAGTACCAGCATTTTCAATTAGTACCATTTCATCATCACGAGATCATTCCTCACAATGTTGTCCTAGCAACCATGGGGGTTGATAGTTAGAAATTAGATCCTGCAGTTTTCTAGGAAACCTTCACTGTGAGGGGTGGGAGGGAGTCTACCATGTGCTAGGCACCACTTACATTTCAACCTCTGTGCTGGGGGCTGTGCTGATTTTTGCCACGTGGATATCTGGGGAGACAGGACATTTGCACACAATTTACAGGGAGCAGGTTTATTACTTACAAACAGGCAGCAGGGGACAGTAGAAGCTCAGAATTCATGGGGAGCAAGTCCCCCAAGACTCAGGAAAGCTGCCCAAGGTGGATGGAGTCTTGTCTGTGCACCACATTGCACTGCAGTGGAGGGACCTGAAAACGCACTCCATTCTGGGGACAGCCTGATTTACTGAACTGAAATGCTGCAGGACACCTTGTCCTGGGAGGTACAGGACTAGACCCCGGTTGTTCTAAACAGTCCTCCCTCCCTCAGGGTGTCATATCCCCAGCACATACTATAGTTCTTGAGAAGTGCAAGTGGGAAATCAGAATGGGGTTGGTCCACGGCCACTGAGACAATTCTCCTATAGGGGACACATGAGGTGACATTACACATTTTCAGTGTTTTTGTTTGTTTTCTTTTTTTTTTTTTTTTTCTTTTGCCCTGGTTAGAGTACAGTGACATCATCAAAGTTCACAGCAACCTCAAACTCTTGGGCTTAAGCGATTCTCTTGCCTCAACCTCTCAAGTAGCTGGGATTATAGGCACCTGCCACAATGCTTGGTTATTTTTATTTTTTATTTTTTTGTAGAGACAGAGTCTCACTTTATTGCCCTTGGTAGATTGCCATGGTGTCACACAGCTCACAGCAATCTCCAACTCCTAGGCTTAGGCAATTCTCTTCCCTCAGCCTCCCAAGTAGCTGGGACTACAGGCGCCCGCCATAACACCTGACTATTTTTTTTTGTTGTTGTTGCAGTCTGGCCTGGGCCCAGTTCGAACACGCCACCCTCGGTATATGGGGCTGGTGCCCTACCCACTGCCATTGTTGTTTTAGCTGGCCCAGGCCGGGTTTGAAACCCCCAGCCTCGGTGTATGTGGCTGGCGCCCTACTCACTGAGTTCCGGGTGCCGCTACGCTACTTTTTCTATTTTTAGTAGAGGCTGGATCTTCCTCTTGCTCAGGCTGGTCTGGAACTCCTGAGCTCAGGGGTCCTGCCGCCTTGGTCTCCCAGAGTGCTAGGATTATAGGAGTGAGCCACTGTGCCCAGCCATTTTCAGTGTTGCTGCCATATGTATAACCAGCAACTTTGTGTGCAAGGATCAAATTGGAATCCAGGGAATTATATTCAGCCCGAGGCACCAGGATTTTGTTAAAATTTTGTAGTATGCACATTATACATCCTAAAAATTATTTGGGCCTAATGTGTATATATATACATATACGTATGTTTATATATAATTTTGGTTCCCAAGGAACTATAATTTGGCTTAATATTGTTATAAAAACAGTGTAGAACTGCTTCTACTGAAATTTTTTCATTATTCATAGTAGCAAAAAAAAATTGGTTTTTCTCTGTTGAAATTCACTGACCTGTTTCCTAATTTCCTGGGCTTGTTCAAAGTCATCAGTTTCATTTCCTGATACCTTTACAGGCTTCCGTGTCCCTGGGATGCCTTCCTCCTCTGCCTTTCTCCTGTCTTCAGTTTCCCATCAAGCTTAGCCTTGCACCAAAGGTCTGAGTTACCCCTGCTGCCACCGGGTTATATCCACTCCTTTTTTTTTTTTTTTTTTTTTTTTTTGGTAATGTTTCTTTTTATTTTTTATATCTTTATAGAGACAGGCTCTTACTGTTGCCCAGGCTGGAATGCAGTGATACAATTACAGCCCACTGCAGCGTGAACTCCTGGGCTTCAGTGACTCTCCTGCCTCAGCCTTAGGTCCCACTGACATCTAGTTTTGCTAAATCTATGTGACCTCCAGGGTATGTGGATGGGGAGATGTTTTGCTTATACAGTTCTTGGAAAGTTTATAACTATGTGTCTGGGTGATGGCCTGGGGCCATTGCAGTAGGGAGCTGTGAAACCATCCTTTTTAAAGTAGTCATTAGGCTTGGGATTTATTAAATACTTAGAAAATCTCAAATAGTTAAACATTTCAAATAAACTATTTGTTTTTTTTCCCCTAGTATGTACCTTCTTTTGTTTTGTGAGGAAAAATTGAGTTCTGATAGAAGTTTTATGATTCCCAAGGAGTCATTTTTTTTCTATTTAGAAATTTAGTTTTATTTTTTTCAAATCTTAATGAGTTTAGCTTGTGTGAACATCTTCTGATTGCTCAGAGTTCAGCACTGTTCTGAGTTCCCTCAGTTCCCATGTCTAGGCAGGTTTTGGGCTTCTCATCAGGTGGCATAAACCAGCTTCAATCAGCCTCAACAAAAGAAGGCATTGACTGCCTCATGAGAAGGGACTCAGTCTCCAGCCTCACAGTGCTGAGATCCTACACCCCCCCCTCCCCCCCCCCCGCCAATGCAGCTTTGCTGCTGTGTGCCGCCTTCTTCTGGCAGCTATGGGGTCACTGGAGATACATTGACCATCCTACAATGCACGGGCTGGTGTGTGGGGCTCAGCATCTCACTGAAACCCCAGACTCCAGGGCAAGAGATGGGGGAGGCAGGTGGTTTCTATTACAGACTAGTGGTGCTGGGTACCTAGAACAACAGGTGATACCACCCTACCTTGAACAGGTGCACACCCTGCATGGCTGAGCTCCTGACTTGTCAGGGGTATTATAATTAATTGTATCAGCAGGTTGACAGTCACAAAGGAAAGGTTATATGTTATATGGGTTATATGTACCTCCTAGCCTTAACTGAATTTTCAATGTTTTCTCATGCCATTTTTCTTTCATTTTCCAGTTCTGTGCTACAACTAGATATATTTATTTTAATAAACATAAAAGCCAAAATTATGTTTGTGGTATATAGGTTATTTTACATGGATTAGTTGGCTCATTGATAGGCATTCTCATTTAGTGAACATTACAAAAATTATATCCGTAAAGCTGTTGGTATGGGATATGAGCCAGGATATAGAATGTTTTATACCAATTCTAACCATTATTAAAATACAGGTAGCATTTGTAGATAAAAGGTAGTCCTTGTAGTAAAAGCTGATCTTCCTGCAGTTTGGACTTCTAATAAGGTTAAATAGGAATGTGTGACAATTTCTGCTGGTGGTTCCAGGGGTCTTGGGTAATTGTCATTTCTGGGCAGTCCTCCTGATACATTGTGGTTAAGGATGTGTCACATAAGCATGGTGGCTCACGCCTATAATCCTAGCACCCTGGGAGGCCAAGGCAAGTGGATCCCTTGAATTCAGGAGTTCGAGACCAGCCCGAGCAAGAGCACAACATAGGAAAGAAAAAAAAAAAAGCTGGGCCTTGTGGTAGGTACCTATAGTTCCAGCTACTTGGGAAGCAGAGGCAGGAGGCTCACTTAAGCCCACGAGTTTGAGATTGCTGTGTGAGCTGTTGAGAGGCCATGGCACTTTGGCCTGGACAACAGAGTGAGAGACTATCTCAAAAAAACAAACCCAAGGCGGCACCTGTGGCTCAAAGAAGTAGGACGCCGGCCCCACATGCTTAAGAGGTGGCAGGTTCAAGCCCAGCTCTGGCCAGAAACTGTAAAAAAAAAAAAAACAAAAAAACAGCAAACAAAACAGGTAAGTGGTCACATAGACATTGTCTTAGTAATGTAATCTACCCCACTGGAGTTGATATTTCAGAAATCACATCTCGTTAACAGGAAGGGGAATTGTATTGTGATGGGTCCTATCATCTCATTAAGCTGTTGGTCTGAGAGTTAACTGGCCTCTTGAAGGGTGCAGTGGTTTATGTGCTTCTGTTTTTCTCACTTACCGTGTGGTATTAAGAGCTCAGTAATCACTTGATAAAACAGGTACCATTTACCCTATGAACATTAGCTGGGAATAAGGAAAACTGCCACCATTGTTTAGTTTGTGTCTTTTCTGTGTTGTCAACTCCTTAGGTCAGGGAACACATCTCTTAAGACCTGCCCTGCTTCTACCTGGGACTGGGGCGTGTGTCACTGGTGGGTGGATCATGCATGCACAGCCTTGCAGCTTTTGTTTCTCAGGGCATAGGAGGTGTAGGGTAAGGGTTCCTTTTTCTTAAAATTGAAATTGAATCTTAGTCAATGGATTGACCACAGATTTAACATGAAAAGGATCTAGAGTTATTCTTCTAAAATGTTTTAAAAGTGGTTCAATCTTTAAAAAAACAAAAACCCAACTTCTGTTTGATACCCTGCTGAGACTTGAGAAGTCATTTGTGTAAGTAAGAAGCCAGCTTTAGCTTCTAGCTCTGCTCCTTATTTTATGGGTATTTGTTGAAGAACTCTGTAAAGAATGATTATAGCAGTGAATATTATTAAGGTCTCTGTAGCGAGTTCTCTGTGTGTGTGGCAGTGGTCTCCCCATGCAGTGGGCTCTTCTCAGCCACTGAAGTGATGATGTGGATGTTTTTGCACACATTGGCCAGGGGAAAAGTACCTATATACTTGAGTATAAGCCGAGTTTTTTTGGCACAAAATTTGTGCCAAAAAACCCAAACTCGGCACATATTTTGTGCCGAAAAATACTCGGCTTATATGCGAGTATATATGATATTTGCCTAACAGGATTTGTAGTATCTCAACCATGTAGTATGAGTACATCATACCTTTATGATTGTATTTGCAAAGAATATTTGGAAGCTTATATATAAATATTAAAAGTAGTTTTCCATGGATTGTTTCTACTTTTCTTTTTAATTTTTTCCTATTAATTTCCTTTATTTGAATTAAAAAAAATAAAATTATACAATAATACATGAGTTTTTCTTTTAAAGATCATATCCCATTCAGGCAGAAAACCCCTGCCTACCCCTCCCTCTCTTCCCCTCAGAGTCTATTGGGAAGAGTCTGATGCATGTCTTTTGAGATCTTCATCTTTAATTTTACATTTACAAGAGATACATTTGAACCCACCAAAGATACATGCGCATGTAGTAGTATTTTGAATATGTTTTAATGTTTTTTTCTGTCAACTGTTTTCATTTTGAAATAATTTCAGACTTAGTAGGAAAACTGTAAGTATGGTAAAGAAGGGTTTTTCCTGAGCCAGGTTGAGAGTGAGTCGCCTCCTATGTGGCCATCGCTCCAAAATGTCAATGTGTATTCCCACACTCTTCCACTGAATGGTAATACCAAGGGCACTACGAAAAGTTTGAGACGGACTGTGTTAGGGTGCATTATTTCACTTCTAAGAAATATAGTCGACAGCGTCCTTTCTGATTCACTTGTGCAGGTTTCAACCTGCTGGGCTCATTGGCGTCACTGGAAGGGCTTTATTTGTTTCTGTCGAGGGTTAAGCAAATCCCAAAGCCTTGAATGTTTGCAACAGGTTTCTGAGGACCTTAGCCCTTCCTTGCAACAATTTTTTAGTGGTTTCAAGAATTTAAAAGAAACTTCACCAGAAGACAAGGAGAGGAGTGGTTATATACTGGCCTCAGTGACTGAGAAAAACATTGCAAAGGTATTGTTTTTAGGAACATAATTTTATAATAATGTTATGGAGATATTAGAAAATATTATTTTAATGAAATTGATCATCCTAACCCAAATTTGTGTTATGTGCTCTTTTGAATATGTTTATGGACCAAGTGTGTTTCTGCCTTCCTTGGCAGGTGTTATGTCACAGCATGAGCAGTCTGCTTATGAGGTGTGTGGTGTGCTGTCTGCGAGCTCCTCACAGTTTAACCAGATGTGTCTGGATGGCTGTGTGATCTCTGTGTCTCTCATCTGCACTTATGGACGTCTCTGTGCAAAAGGAATTGACTGTGCAGTGATCCTGTTTTCTAGTCCCTTTCTCTTCGCCACCTGCCCATTTGTTTTAAACTAGAAAGGATTTTACTTTGAATTACAAAAGAAATAAATATGTGTAATCTTATTGTGGAAAAAATCAAATACTACAAATAAATTTCCAGTTGCCTTTGCTCACTGCATCCTACCTCCAGATTCTTATCTCTTCCCCAGAAATATTTTCTGAGTTGGTACATATCTTTCCCGAGTATTTTTTGTGCATTTACGTCTGTAATTGAGCTGTATGCTATTGTTTTTGGCATGGTGTACCTTTAGCATAATAAAGTTATACTCTGTGTATTGAGTGAAGATTTTTTCTTTATTTTTTATTGATGTGCGTGTAATAGATGTACATACTTATTAACATACATACTCATTTATGTACATACACAGATATACATACATATACTTGTGTACATACTTGTTTTCAGGGTACATGTGATTATTCTGAAGAAGGTGAGAGAGATGATCTGCAGAGATACCTGGAGCAGGTGCTCCAGGCAGGAACAGCTACAAGTACAAAGGCCAGGTCATGAGCTGGTCCTCAGTATTTTTAGAGAGGTGAGGCGGCCCTTGTGCCTGGAATGGAGTAGAGACCTTGTGGGGCCCACAGCAAGGACGGGTAGTGGGGTCAGGAGCAGTGCCTGCACATAGGCTCTTGGGAAGAGTTTGGGTTTGACTTGGAGCGTGATGGGAAACCATTAGACTGTTTTAAATAGGAAGAGTACATGATCTGACTTAGATTTTAGTGATATCATTGGATCTGTGGTGTCACAAATACTGAGGGTGATGTGGGGAGAACTGAGCACGAGATCAGGTCACTGTGGTCAGTGGTGAGAAGTGATAGGATTTCTTACGTACTTTGAGGGTGGAAACAAGTGGCTTTGACAGTGGGTGTGATGGAGAGTTTGAGAGTGAGGAGTGGAGAGTGGCTCTTTGTATCTGCTTTTCTGTCTCACAGTATTTCTCAGCTTTCCTGTCAGTGCATAGAGGTCTGCTTCATGAACTCTTGTGTAATACACTGGGGTAGAGGAATTTACCTGTTGTTTCTGAATAATAATATCCATGGTCATTGTATTAGTGGTCATGGTGATCGTGTGTGTTTTGTCATTATGATAGTACTCCTGAAACGCCACACATTCCTCCACGAGCTCATATCAAAGAGTTTTTCAGCTCAGTGCCTGTAGCTCAACAGATGGGGCGCCAGCCACATACACTGGAGCTGGCGGGTTTGAATCTAGCCCAGGCCTGCCAAGCAACAATGACAACTGCACCCAAAAAATAGCCAGTTGTTGTGGCATGAACCTGTAGTCCCAGCTACTTGGGAGGTGTAAGGCAAGAGAATCGCTTAAGCCCAAGACCTTGACGTTGCTGTGAGCTGTGACACCATGGCATTCTACCAAGGATGACATGGTGAGACTGTGTCTCAGAAAAGAAAAAAAAAAAGTTTTTCAAGATAAATACCGTGAAGTTAAGATGCTGGGTCATGCAGAGTTGTACTCATTTAAAAATGTTTTAAAATTAAGCTGGGTGTGGTGGCTCATGCCTGTAATCTTAACACTCTGGGAGGCCAGTGCAGGCAGATTGCTTGAACTCACGATTTGAAACCAGCCTCCAGCCTGAGCAAAAACTAGACCCTGTCTCCACTAATAATAGAAAAACTGAGGCAAGAGGATGGCTTGAGCCCAGGAATTAGAGGTTGCTGTGAACTGAGACATCATGGTACCCTACCAAGGGCGATAGAGGGAGACTCTGTCTCAAAAAAAGAGAGTTTTAAAATTGTGGGAAAATACACATAATATAAAATTCACCATCTTAATTGTTTTCAAGTGTATTGTTCAGTATCATTAGTGTATTTATAATGTCATGCAATCTTCACCACCATACATCTCCAGAACCTTTTCATCATCCAAAACTGAGCTGCTTTCCTCATTAAACACTAACTCCCCACTACTCCTTCCCCCAGCCGCCTGTGAAACCACCTTTCTACTTCCTGTTGCTATGCATTTCACTGTTCTAGGCACCTCATAGAATTATATGTATCTTTTTGTGCCTGGCTTATTTTACATAGTGTAATGTCCTAAGGTTCATCCATGTTGTAGTATGTGTCAGAATTTCCTTTTTTTTTTTTTTTTTTTTTTTTTTTTAAAGATAGGATGTCACTTTGTCACCCAGGCTGGAGTGCAGTGGCATCATCACAGCTCACTGCTGCCTCTAACTCCTGGGTTCAAGTGATCCTCCTGCCTTAGCCCACAAGCAACTGGTCCTAAAGGCATATACTATTGGCACCTGGCTAATTAAAAAAAAAAAAAAAAAAATTTGTAGAGATGAGGTCTCTTATGTTGCCCAGGCTGGTCTTGAACTTCTGGCCTCAAGTTATCTTCCTACCTTAGCTTCCCAAAGTGCTGGAGCTACAGTTGTGAGATACCGTGTCTGCCCTCCTTGCTTTTTTGCACTGAATAATGTTCCATTCTGGAGATGGACCACATTTTGTTTATCCTTGTTTTATTGATGGACCCTTAGGTTGCCTCCACCCCTTGGCTATTGTGAATAGTGCTGTTGTGAACTTGTGTATAAGGATCTCTTTGAGACCCAGCTTTCAATTGCTGGGTTATAACAATAATTATTTTTAATGTTTTGAGGAACCACTGTACTGTTTTCCACAGTGACTGTACCATTTTATGTTCTCCCTAACAGTGTACAAGGTCTACTCATCTTCACTAGTGCTTGTCCTCATCGTTTTTTTGATGATAGCATCAGAGTTGGTGTGAAGAGGGATCTCATTGTTGACATCGACTGGCTCTTGGCTTCAGTTGGCACATCAGGCAGCCCTGTCTTCTCCAGTCAGGGACAGTGGCTCTATTTCCTACCTCTGGCTGTTTTGTTCTGTTACTCCTTTATACAGGAGCTTTTTTTTGGAGAGAGTCTCTCACTCTGTCACCCTGGCTAGAATGCAGTGGTGTCAGCCTAGCTTACAGCAACCTCTAACTCCTAGGCTCAAGAGATCCTCACACTTTGGCCTCCTGAATAGCCGGGATTACAGGCACCTCCACAATGCCTGGCTAATTTTTCTATTTTTAGTAGAGATGGGGTCCTCACTCTTGATCAAGGTGATCTTGAACTCTGAGCTCAAGAGGTCCTCCCACCTCAGCCCCTCAGAGTGCTGGGATTACTGGTGTGAGCCTTTGTGCCTTGGTCCATACAGAATCTCTGTATGTTCTGTTTGGGGGTGGCACCTGTGTCTCAGTGGGTGGGGTGCCAGCCCCATATGCCAATGGTGACAGTTTCGAGCCTGACCCTGGCCAGCTAAAACAGCAGTCACAACTGCAACAAAAATAGCCGGGCATTGTGGCGGGTGCCTGTGGTCCCAGGTACTCAGAGGCTAAGGCAAGAGATCACCCTAGCCCAGGAGCTGGAGGTTGCTGTGAGCTGTGATGCCACAGCATTCTACCGAGGGCAACAAAGTGAGACTCTGTCTCCAAAAAAAAGAAAAAAAATTAAAAATTGTTCTCCTCCCCGGAAATGTAAATAAAGTGCAATTTACTGAAAATTCATAGGAAATCACTGATTTTGTTGAAGTGCAAAGTAGGCAAACTGATGAGACAGTGAGAAGGTGATTGGTCTCTGAAGTTTGGATATGGCATAAAGTGAGAGTCAAAACACAACCTGTGTGCTGAAGGTGCCAGAATGTCATCAAGGGAAGGAACCTTCTATCAACATTTATAAAGAATGTGTAGGCCTGGTGTGGTGACTCATGCTTGTGATCCTAGCACCCTGGGAGGCTAAATTTGGGAGGATTGCTTGAAGTCAGGGTTCAAGACCAGCCTTGGTAATAGAAAGACCCTGTCTCTACAAAAAAATAAAACAACTAGCAATTTTTTTGGTGTTTTGGTGGGCCCAACTCCTCTGGAGGTTGAGGCAAGAGGATCTTGAGCCTAGGAATTTGAAACCAACCTGGGTAACAGAGAGATGTTGTCTCTTATCTACAAGTGATCTTCAGTATTTCAGATCTAGCTTTTAATTAGAATTTTGTGAAAAATTTTCATCTTTATCATATTCGAAAGTAGATAATTTACAGTTGATAGCTGTCAAAATTTTGCCATACTGTCATTATTTTTTTTTTTTGAGACAGAGTCTCACTATTCACTCTTATAGTAAAATGCTATGGCATCACAGCTCACAGCAACCTCAAACTCTTGGACTTAAGCAATTCTCTTACCTCAGCTTGTCAAGTAGCTGGGACTACAGGCACTCGCGACAACGCCTGGCTATTTTTGTTGTAGTTGTCATCATTGTTTTAGCTGGCCTGGGCTGGGTTCAAACCTGCCAGCCTCGGTGTATGTGGCTGGCTCTGTAACCACTGTGCTGTGGGCACCAAGCAGTTTTTTTAATCTTTCTCCTTCCTTCCTTCCTTCCTTCCTTCCTTCCTTCCTTCCTTCCTTCCTTCCTTCCTTCCTTCCTTCCTTCCTTCCTTTCTTCTCTCTCTCTCTCTCTCTCTCTCTCTCTCTCTCTCTCTCTCTCTCTCTCTCTCTGGAATCTCATTTTTTCACCCTCGGTAGCTGTGCCGTGGCGTCACACAACTCACGGCAGCCTCCAACTCGTGGACTGTAATCTTGCCTAGGTTCAAGGGCTCCTCCCACCTCAGCCTTCTAAAAACCTTTTTCTTAGTCATTCAAGTCATACATGTAATATATGTCATGAAATTTTCATCTCTAGATTTTTAATATGTATCTTTAAAAAAGAGGTATTTTTCATAAAACCACAGTGCTGTTTTCACACCTAAGAAAATTAACAATAATTTTTTGGTATCACCTAATGATTTTCGAATTTCTCCTAATTGTCCCAAAATGTCATTTTAATTGTGTATTCTAATCAAGTTTCTAACACAGTTCACATTTTGCACTTGATTATATTTAAGATTAGTATCTAGAACCCTTCCTTCCCCCATTATTGTCTCGTTCATGCTGTATGTTGATTTGGTGAAGAAACTACCAGGTGGTTTGTGGTCTTACAGCATGGCCCACATTTTGGATGTCCATTACTGAGTTTTTGGGGTAAGTTTATTTTTGAGGCATGTGACATCACACTGAGCAGTATTGTCTTCTCCAGGGTATGAATTTTGCATCATGAAATACTTGGTTGAAAGTGAGGAAGGGCTAGATCTTTAGAGGAGAGCTGGATTGTCCTGGTTTTATGGTGGGAGTCTTGGTGCGCTGAGTCATCATGCAGCTGAGCCCGATGGATGGACCTGGGATTGGACCAGGCACACAGCTGTGCCTGCCTCTCTGTCCTGCTTTCTGCCTGTGAGGCATTTTTGTTGGTTAGCAGCCAAGTGATTTCTAATGGATTCTATGAATTTTCATCCTAATTTGCTCTCTGTCAAATCAGGGGAAAGATAGGTAGATAGAAAGTTAGATATTTGCCTGTCTCCAGCCTGCAGGTAGAGGCTTGCAGATCTCCGCAGGGTTGTTTTGGAGCCTGCACCCTGAGCCTTGAGGCAGCAGCTGTCGGCTGACCATGTGCCCTGGACGTGGTGAATCTACTGCACAGGAAGGTTTAAGCTTAGCAGGTCTAGGAGCTTAACTTTGTCTATAAACCATCTTGTGGCAATTGTACCATCCAAACTCAAAAGAGACTGGCATGCAAATAGGAAATCCAGCATATTTATTGATGGTGAGAAGCACATGTAGCTGTGGAGAAAGGTCAAACTGAAAGCCGCTTGACCTCAGCCCCTGTGTCAGCACTCTCAGAGCAAACTCCGGGGCCTTATACTCACTGTTACTGTGCAGCAGTTTGTTCTGGTTATGGCTAGTTTTTGCTTTTGTTTTCCCTCTAAAGACCTGGAAAGCTTCTAAATAAACATGATTTTGTTAAAAGAAACTTAAGAGTTGCTAGGTGCTGGGGTGGGAAGGTGCGCAGCCCCTATGTACTCACGCTGCCTTCTCCCGTGGTCCTGCACCCCTCTCTGGGCACAGAGCTTGTGACAGCAAACTGGACCACGATCAGCTGTAGATTGCACACCCCTGGGGTACAGAGTGTGGTTGTCCACCCAGGTGTTGGCAGCCAGTCAGTGTCACAGTGTGGGTGGCTCAGTCAGTTCTCAGGCTCAGGTCTGCCCTGGGGGCCCAAGTGGCTTCCCAGGAGTCTTGTCTCCTCTGACTTTTGGTAGCCAGGAGAAGGAGGGCCAGAGGAGAGTGCTATTTTCACTGTCTGTTGCCACATGGTATGCTACCCTGGAACGACCATGATCATTTCTTACCCTTTTCAGAGGCCAGGGATCCAGACAAGACACAGAGAGAATGGTCTTTTCCTGGGCCGTAAGTCTAAGGGAGACCTGAGTGCTGGGGTGCCCAGTGAAGGTGGTACATGGGATGTTGACGGTCACACTTGATGCCGGGCATCATTGAACAGGGCAGAGCCATGTTGGTGCTGTGAGGTGGCCTCTGGGGTCATGAGTGTCAATTCAAGTACAGTCTTTGCGTCCATGCAGTTACAAAGACCCACCCAAGTAAAGGCAGTTACAAAGATCCCACCTCTCGATGGAGAAATGGCAACATCACCTTGTTAGGGGGACATATATGGTTGGATATACACATATATGAGTCTTGCCATCTTTGGAAAGATACAGTGTTTGAAAGAGGATTAGATAAAGATGGAGCCACCTTTGATTTTCTATGCAGAGAGGCCCAATTAAGGGTTAAATAGCATATGGAAAAGGAATCTGTTCTGATATTTAAAAATCTTTTAAATGTAATTTCTGGGGCTACTTTGGATATTAATTGTGTTTTCCAAATTTAGGATCTAACTTTCCTTTTTCTGCCAAGGGGAAAAACAAAAAGACAAAAGAGGGAAAAGAAAATCTTCAGATATTGAAAAAAATTCATTCTTTTTCTCCCCACCCCTTTTGATAATAGCTTGTGAAATTGGTATGTGGAAAACAGTTTGAAATTAGGGGGTGGGCAGATGGTGCTCTGTACTGCATAAGGTTTCTAGGCTGAGTATGCTGCATACTCAGCCTAGACTCTGGTTTGAGAAACTGTCAGCATTTGAAGCTCTTTCTTGCCACTGTTCCATTTCCGATGGAGAAGAATGTAGGCTTTCCTGAAGTAGAGAGGAGAAAGTAGGATCTTGGAATTTGACGTTTTTATTGTTTTGACTTGAACCAAAAAATTCCACTGTTAGAGAAAATGATCTTTGTCCTGTATGTTGGATGATGTGAAATGATGTATAGGCTGGGGGCCAAGGCTGTGCATGAGTGCTTGTACAGTTAGGGGTGGGGGGGAGGCTGTGAACTTAACGTGTTTTTGTAAGGGAAAGGGTTTTCCTTTGCATAGTTTCCCCCATTGTGAAATGTGAGATCAAGCTGAGCTGCAGGATCCTGGAGGGGAGTACGAAGAAGAGTATGGACAGATTCCCCCACTCTCTGGATGTCTTGCCATCATGGGGGGTGTCTTTACAGTTGCCATGGACAATAGGTGAAAGCTGACACACAAACACTCCCCTGAACAGCAAGGTGAAAGACTTAGAAGCCTGATTGGGAATTCTGCCCTTCTTTCTTCCCTCCCCTCTGGCATGTTTGTGTGAGAACTTGACTTGCTCAATCATCTGCAGCCTGCCTTGCGGTTCATCTCAGACTCTTTCCGGAATGGCTTTAACTTCTTTTAAACTCAGGATGTGTGTGTGTAGCAGTTAAAGAGTTAACCTTTCGGTTTTGGTGCTGGAACCCTGAGTTCTGTATAAGACACAGAAGTGACCTCTGGCCTCCTCTTTCTGAAGAAGTGGCTGCAGCTATCATGTGAGGAGTACTCTGTCACCAGGACCAGGGATCCCGGCCTCTGGTCTCCTCTAGGCCGACCCTGGATCTCCCAGCACTACAGAGCAGACCATGGAGATGGTGCCTAGAAAACACATAGAGCCTGAGACCACATGCTGGGTTGCTTGTTGCAGTGTTAGACTTCCTGTGTTTTGTGGGTGGTCTCCGTGCATTGTGGAGACCACAGCACAGAGCACATCTGTGCTGAGTGAGGCCCTGCTCTGCCTTCTGGGATTGGCCTGGGCTGGCCTTTGTGTGCCAGTAGTGGGGGGCCACAGAGCCTTTGGTCTTGGGCCTGTGGGTTGATCTAACACACTACTTTGAAGATTTCTTTGGAAGTGTTTTAAATTTCTGGCAAATTTAAGGATTTACCTTCAGCCTTACATATAAAGACTTTTTTAATGATTAAAATGGTATTGAAATTAGACATTTTTCCTTTGGATGATTTATATTGTATTTGGCAAACAGGAATGAACATGTTCAGACAATATGCATTACCAAATTAGTTTGCATAGTAGCATCTTTTTAAAATAAAGCCAGCGTACATTTAGTCTTCCATAATTTAGGTAGGCAAAGAGAGAAGAACAAAGCTTTCTGGAACAATGAGCAAAATAACCCTCAGATGAGATGATTTATCTCCCAATGAAGTTTACCTTATAGACTTATCTGTCACCACAACTTCTGTTCTGCAGTGTGGACTTCAGAGCAGATGTGACAGTGACAGTGCATCTGGTGTGGGTCCCTTATGCAGTGTGTCCTTCAGAGCAGATGTGACAGTGCAGCTGGTGTGGGTCCCTTGTGCAGTGTGTCCTTCAGAGCGGATGTGACAGTGCAGCTGGTGGAGGGAATATTGCAGTGGGAAGGGCAGTGTGTCTTGTATTCTCTGACTGTGCCTTCACCCTCTTGGTAACAGGCAGAGATGCGGTAAAGTACTTTATCTTTGCTGCACGGTGGCTGTTGACTGGGCAGATTATAAAATGCTGTGGTTTTCTGTCTTCAGAAAGCTTGAATGATCAGATGCTATGGCTGCAGGGGGCAAGTGCTTTCCTGGGAGAGCATTAAAGCTGCCTAACAGCAGGTGTCACGGAGAGTACTTTTAAAGCTAGTGAGTAGGTTGAATTTGACAATATTAGGTAGCAGGTATCCAGGCTCCTTACCAAAGGTAAGGTGTGCAGGGTGGTGCCTGTCCTGAGGACCCAGGTGCAGAGAGGCAGGGGTCCTTTTTGCCAGCGTGGAGCCCCAGACAACTTATAGTCCCTTCTTGAGATCAGGCAGGGCCTACGTTCACTGGTGGCAGTGGAGCAATTGAGTGTCTATTGTGTCTTGAGGATCTGTGTCCCATCCAGTTTGGACCTGACATGATTCCTTTGGTTCATTCTTCCATGTCTTTAAAATTTAAATTCATAAAATTACTTAAATACTTTATAGGCTTATTTTTAATTATTTTAACACAGATGGTCCAAAATATATCTAGTTCTTATTTGTTTTTGAGTTTTTAGGAGTCTTCTAAGGGACAATGTCTGAGTTTCTATGATTTTTTTGCTACCAAATATTGTTTATTTAACAAAAGAAACCCCCCCCCCAGCAGTTTGTTAGAAATAGATGGGAAGGTACCAGGGACGCTGATCACTGGCAGCCCCACCTGCAGGGTGTGCCTCAGCAGGTCATCTGTGAGGAAAGGGCCCTCACCTGGTGGCCAGCCTGGAGACCTGTGGGAGTGGGCAGTTAGACCACGGCTGCCATGTTACTGCCTCTGCAAAAGCAGTGATGAGGGCTTCACAAAATTTTAACCTTAGTAGTTTATATTCTTTGTATAATAGAAACTGATTTTTAAAAAGTATTTAAAATGTTGTCAAATTTAGGTTACAAGAAATTATATTTGATGCAGTTATTTCATATTAAATTACAAAGGAGAAATGGTTGTTTGTAGATGAGAAGTCATGATGCTCATCAGCCACAAGCTGGAAATTCACTCGACTGAAAATATCATATGTATGTTTTTATTTGTTTTATTACTACGCTTTTTGTGCTTTTATTTGTTTTATTACTTATTTATTTACTTTACTTAGAGACAGAGTCTATGTCACCTGGGCTAGGATGCCATGGTGTCAGTGCAGCTCAGAGCAACCTCCTACTCTTGGGCTCACGTGATTCTCCTGCCTCGGCCTCCTAAGTAGCTATATTTGTTACTTTTTTTTTTCTTTTGTAGAGACAGAGTCTCACTTTATCACCCTTAGTAAAGTGCCATGGCGTCACAGTTCACAGCAACCTCCAACTCCTGGGCTTAGGCGATTCTCTTGCCTCAGCCTCCCAAGTAGCTGGGACTACAGGCGCCCGCCACAGCGCCCAGCTATATTTTTGTTGCAGTTTGGCTGGGGCTGGGTTTGAACCTGCCACCCTCGGTATATGGGGCTGGCGCCCTGCCCACTGAACCACAGGCACCACCCTATATTTGTTGTTTTTATTTGTTATGTTAAGTTGTAATCACTGCATGTTTATTTTATGATTATTTTAGAGGAAGTGACATACCATATAAAGTGAAAAGTGGTATAAAAACTTACAATTTTTGGTTTAATCATTAAGAAACTCTAGGTTATATAAGTATATATCCCTATAGTAGAATAAAAAGGCTGATACTATTTTCTGTGTTGCTACAAAGAATTGCTAAGGTCACTAGAATAACTGCTCACCAATACTCACCTAAGGATATACTTTTTTTGTTTGGAGATAGAGTTGGTCTGTTGCCTGGTCTAAAGTGCTTATGGCCTCAGCCTATCTCACAGCAACCTCAGACAACCTGGACTCAAGCAAAGGATATACTTGTTTGATGGACTTTATGATATATTCCCCTCCCTGTATCTCCTTTCTTGGAGCATGTATCTCCTGACAGCAGGGAGTGCCAGTTGCTCTGGTGGTTGGTGGTGAGCTGGTCTCATATCTGCCTGGACTCAGGGTGCTGCTTTACTTCCTGGGCAACCTTTTCCCCATAGGTTTTTGTATATATCTAAATCTACCAATTTGCATTTAAGAAAAATACTTCATGAACTGAAAAATTGCCCTTTTCCTCTAGCCACATCAGTGCCTTAGACAGTATAGTAATATGGACATTCATAAGAGTAGAATGGAGTTTTCTAGAAGGAAAGTTGAATCTAAATCTAGTACATCAGACGTGCTGAGGTGGGTTCTGTTATTCTGCTCTGTTCTGCTTTTCTCAAAAGATTTACTGTGGGGCGGTGCCTGTGGCTCAGTGGGTAGGGTGCTGGCCCCATATACTGAGGGTGGCAGGTTTGAACCAAGCCCCGGCCAAACTACAACAAAAAAATAGCCGGGCATTGTGGCAGGCACCTGTAGTCCCAGCTACTTAAGAGAATCTCTTAAACCCAGGAGTTGGAGGTTGCTGTGAGCTGTGACATCACAGTACTCTACTGAGGGTGATATAGTGAGACTCTGTCTCAAAAATAAAAAAAATTTGCTGTGTTACTGTTGTTTACAACCCATCCTGATCATGCACTGCATAGATATTGGACTTGAGCTGTACTGTCCCTCCCACCAGCTTGTCAGCCTTTGATGGTGATACACTCTTCCAAATGGGATTTTATTACAGGCAGCGAAGATATAAGAAAAAGCAGGACGGTCCAGGGAAGGAACTGTCAGTGTGATTGTTCTGGCACCACAAATGCAGCTCTGGTTTTACTGTCAAAAATGGCAGGTCAGTGTATGTGTATAAGCAGTGAGGTTGTGATGGGGCAGCAGTGGTGGGCTGCTCAAGGCACCCTGGAGGAGAGGTGACATGGAGGGAGGAGCTGGCCCAGCTCAGGAGGAAGGGAACGGCCAGACCACTGTAGTCATGAATAGGATTGGAGGCAGTGAGCCTTGACATGGTGCAGATTCTGAATATTTCCTACTGATTTAAAATTTTAAGGGACATTCATATTTAAGGTAGTTTTTTAAATCATATTTAAGGAGAGTAGAATTTTAGGACTATAAAGATTTCTGTTTCTAGTCATTTGTAGGTCATCTTGGTCCCTTACCCTCTCTCAGAAGACACCTCCCCCCCACTAGTTGGCAAGAATTTTTTTTTCCTTCGGGTGTTTGCATCTATCAGTCAGAGCCTCTAGCAGTGTGTCCTAAAGGTTTACAGAGTCTTCTGCTGCTGCTTGGCATCTGCTCTCTGATTTTCACTTCCTTCACCCTGCCTTCTTTATTATCTTTGACTTAAGATTTTGTAATTATGTTTGAAAGGTCCTTTGATTGAAAGAAGCTCCAGAATTCCTTTTTTAAATCTGTGTTTGGAAGTTGGACATGAAGTCCTGAACGCTCATAAGTTTGGGCAGATGTACTGAAGATAAAAAGAAAAACATTCAGATTTTTCTGGAATTGTCACAATGTTTTCTAAGTGGGGAGAACTGAAGCCACTGTTTATATGCAGATCAGAATGTGGTGTGCCCCTGTCACACTGTGCACACACTGCTTTCTTCTCTTACCTGCTGTGCTGGTTTGTATTCTCAATTGTGCACAAATTGTGGCACTTGAAAAATGTCAAGTGGGGTGCTTGTAGAGAAAACAAGCCATCATGTGTTTTGCCAGGTGCAGTTCTTTGGGTTGTGCTTTCTTGTGGACTTGGCATTGCTATGGAAATGGAAGCCACAGCATTCCAGCTCCTGGGGCTGAAGCCAGCAGGGCTGGTGTCCTGCTGGACTGGTGCAGCTGTTGGAGTGGAGAGTTCTTCTGGCCCCCAGGAGCCCCAGGCTGCTGGGTATGGATGGCTCTCCTAAAACTATGCTTGTGGTGAGGCTGAGGATGCTGTGTGGAAGAGTAGGCCGCTGACCGTGGGCCATGGAGTCTCAGGCCTTGCCAGCTGTGGGTCTTGGGCTCTGGGGTCCTGGGCTGTGCAGGCCATAGGGTCTGTCCTGGCCCTGACCTTGCCCAGGCTGACACAAGGACAGGGGCTGGTCCCTCTCCTCTCCTTCCTACTCCCTGGGCTCCTTTCACCCTCGTAAGTGTGCTTTTGCAGCGCCACCTTCTCCTCCATGACGCTGGTCCTTTCTTGGGGGGGCCTTGACTCCTGGCCCCAGGCTGACTGTGGGTACTAGGGAGGCTCAGGTGCTCTTCCCCTGGAGCCTGTGCTGGGAGGGTGGCCGGGGTGAGACATTATTGGGGAGGTATTATGGGGACTGGGTATGTGGGGCTTGGGGCTGTGTGGGTGGAGAGGGCTCCTTTCTAGGGCCTTGATTTGGAGGGGTGGTGTCTTGGGGGGGGTAATTCAAATGCTTTCGTTGTGTAGTTACTAGAAGTGCTTCTAGGAAAGGGTGGCTGAGTTCATACTTTTATTTGTTATGTTAAGTTGTAATTACTGCATGTTTATTTTATGATTATTTTAGAGGAAGTGACATACCATATAAAGTGTTGTCTTTTGTTGTTGGTTACAAGTCTTACACTCTATCTCGCCCTCTGAGCCCAGCTTGACAGCATGAGGATGCTGAGGTTTTCCATGTGCCTGGGGCAGGACAGGTGCTCAGTAGTAGTGGTTAACCTTCATTCCATGTGACCAGCAGACAGCTGACCTTTCAAGCCCTAAAGGAGGGTCTCTGTGTGGGCCAGCCAGGGATATCCATCCAGGTCTCGTCACTGTGGTTTGGGGCAGGATCAGGCAGGGCCTGCAAGACCTCACCCTACACTCTGTAAAGCATGACTGGTCACACATGAAGCTCCTGGAAGATGGGCTGGGGGTGCCAGCCTACACTAGGGAAAGCTGCCCAGGCTTGTATCCTGTCTGGAACTGTGTGCCTGGTGCTCACTGCAGTGCCAGCCCTGGTCAGAAAGGCTGCTGTGAAGCACTGAGTAAAACATGTTTGTTTCTAGCAGAATTGAGGAAGGAGAACATTGAGGGTGTGGGAGGCTTTGTGGGCTCGTGGCCAAGAGTGACTGGGTGGGGCATGGCCCTGCTCTTAGGAGCCAGACTTACCATGAAGTGAAACTAGCAATGAGCTCAAGGTTTAGTGGGAGTGTTCTGAGAAAATGTTCTGGTGTCTTTTGGAAAAAACATTCTAGAAGTAAAAAAAATTTTTTTTTTTTTTTTTGGGCCAGGGCTGGGTTTGAACCCACCACCTCTGGCATATAGGACTGGTGCCCTACTCCTTTGAGCCACAGGTGCCACCCTAAAAAATTTTTTTTTAAATAAAAATAAAAAAAACATTCTAGAAGTTATCAGCAGTGAGAATTATGCTCTTAGATTCTGGAAGCCCGAAGTTTCTGGATCTTGAAGTGGAGAAGCTCAACTGTTCGGCCTGTGCGCCCCTGCTCCCCAGGCATGGCAAGGTGTTTGCCGGTCTTGCTACCTTTGTTTTTCCACTTGTGCTCGCTGCCATGTTAGGAAAGACCTGGTTAGGTGCGCTTTATATTTCTGTGTTTACTTCCCTAACCAGACTCACGCCAGTGTTTTTCAACCTTTTTTATTTCGCAGCACACTGGAACCTATAGTTAAACTTCCACAGCACACTTAAATTATGTTGATCAAAAAAAGAGTAAAAAAATGTACTTACTGTGCTTTGAACATTTTTCAAAAATAATTAATGATCTTTAAAAATGTTCGGCAGCACACCTAAGATCCTCTCACAGCACCTGGGTTGAAAATCAGTGCTATCACCTGCTTGAAGGCAAAGATTTTTATCTTTAAAAAAAAAAAAAGCAAAAACATTCTAAGAGACTTGGTATGCTGCATGCTCTATGTTGTAGGCACTAACTGTAGCAGAACCTCCGTAGCTGACCACATCCTCACACTGACCCCACCTTAGGTTGACCTAACTTTCACAGACTGAACCTACACCACAAGTACGTTATCAGTATAGCAGGCCCAGTTCCTTATGTTGACCCCACCTCCGTGTGCTGATCAGTGTGTGACAGTCCCTGGGTTAGTCAACGGAGGTTCTACTGTATTTAGTGATTTAATTTTCTTGCTGAATTTTCTTGATTGATCCATTTTTGTACCTTTTTGTACCTTTTTTAGTAGGTTGTTGTACATTTGAAATACTTGCTTGAATTACTGTCAGTAGCAGAATGCATTTTGAATGAAATGATGCCATTTCCCTAACAGCCAAAGCATTTAGATATCTAATAAGTAATATATGAATGTATTCTTTTTTTTTTTTTTTTTTTGGAGGCAGAGTCTACTTTGTCACCTTAGATAGAGTACTGTGGCATCCTAGATCACAACAACCTCAAACTCTTGGGCTCAAGTGATCCTCTGCCTCAGTTTTTCACTTTTAGTAAAGATTATAGGTGTGAGCCACTGCACCTGGCCATGAATGCATTCTTGTTAAAAACTGTCTCGTGGACAGCACCTGTGGCTCAGTGAGTGGGGCGCTGGCCCCATATACCCAGGATGGCGGGTTCAAACCCAGCCCTAGCCAAACTGCAATTAAAAAAAAAAAAAAAATAGCTGGGTGTTGTGGCAGGCGCCTGTAGTCCCAGCTACTCGGGAGGCTGAGACAAGAGAATTGCCTAAGCCCAAGAGCTGGAGGTTGCTGTGAGCTGTGATGCCATAGCACTCTACTGAGGGCGATAAAGTGAGACTCTGCCTCTAAAAAGAAAAAATTTAAAAACAACAACATCAAAAAAACCTGTCTTGGAAAATACAGATAAGACTGGGTGCCGTGGCTCACAACTACAATGCTAGGACTTTGGGAGGCTGAGGCAAGAGGATCACTTGAGCCCAGGAGTTTCAGACTGCAGTGAGCTGTGATGACGCCACAGCACTCCAACCTGGACAGTAGAGCCAATCCCTATCTCATACTCACACACAGGAACTGCAAATACAGTAGAAGTTTTCTCAGACTACTTTCTGAATGCTGGTTCTCCTCCTGGAGGAGACTTCCGTGTTGTCTGCAGGCACAAGTAAGCCCCACCTAGAGTCCTTGCAGCACACAGTAAACTCTGTAACCGGATTGTTTTTGACCCCTCCCAGTGGGGTCCATGTGGAGAAGTTGAGTGGGCTGCCTGTGGATGAGCCTGGACTGATGGCTTCGTTTCTTTTTAGCAGGCTATTCCGGCAAAGGGGGAGCCCAAGCAGGACTGCTGTGTGAGAGCTGAGCTGCTGAGAGCAGGTAAGGGTGTTCTCTTGAGGACACAGGCAGCGGCTCTGCTACTGCCTGGAAGAGCTGCGACCGCCATCTTCTCACCACCTGTCCTGAGCTGCTGGCTTCCTTTGCTTTATCCAGACTTACTGGTAGTTTCTAACTTCTCATGTCCCCAAGTGGATTCACCTCGCAGGCACACACAGAAGACCTGCTAGAGATGGAAAACACTTAAAAGAATGAAAAGCAGAACCCTACCTATTTTTGCCTTAAAATACACCCAGAAAATTAAAAGTGAGTGGTCTGATGAGTGTTTATAGCATTGTTCCTAATATCGTTGACAAGTGGAAACCACACAGGTGTCCTCACCTGGCAGCAAACTGGTTTGACATGCTGTCACACAGCCCATGGTGGGGTGTGGTCAGCAGCACCGAGAGACAGACCAAGGGGTTGGTGTAGCAATGTGGATGATGTTTAGTGTGTTTTGAGAAGTGAAGGAGGCTGGACCCAGAAGGTCATGCACTGATGACCCCATTTGTGTGATAGAAGCTAGAAGAACACAGCAGTGGCTGCTGGGAGGTGGAGAGAGGAATGTCCAGGGGTCTGTGGAGGGCAGTCCACTGTGAGGAGCTCATCTGTAGGGAGTGGTGGATATGCAACTCTTGAGTTTGCTAGAGGCACCCATGGTGCTGTGCAGCCCAGAGGGCATGACAGATGTGTCCTCAGTGTTACCCAGCTCCAGTCAGTCATCTTGAAGGGGGAGCTAGCCAGGTAACTTTGGACAGCAGTGTCCTGACTGGACCCCATAAGGCTAGTGGCTGTGGGAGCAGCTTTGACCCTGGCCCTGTGGGAGGTCCTGGCTGGAGCCTGTCCTCCGTCAGATGGCCAGGAATGGGCCCTCACGGACTGAGGCTGTGGCCCCTGCCTGTGTCCTGTCCTCACTCTGGACAGCCTCTAGGTGCCCAGCCTAGCCCAGGCCACCTGCTGTCTGATGGCATGGCCCCCTGCAGTGTGGCTATCTCTGCTCCCCTCTGCTGCCACCTTGCCCTGCCCTGCCCTGCGGAGCTGCCCCTATGCACTGTTTTGTCCCTGCCTGCTTCATACCACGCAAGGGCTCTTGAGACCTGGCTGGGTGTTTTCTTCCTGATCTTTGCCCTGTCTTGTTGCCGCCCCTCTCTGCCCTTAAAGTGTTCTCTTCTGCTGGCTCCAGTAGCCAGCTTTCTCCTCTTACCTCCCAGGTCACCAGTCCTGAGGTGTTTCCTGGCAGAGCTTGTTGTGTGCATGTTTTGTTGTCCTTTTATCCCTTACACGATGCCTCAAGCCTGTGCCTTGATTAATTTTTTTCTAAAGAGATAGGGTCTCACTCTGTCACTCTGGCTGGGGTGCAGTGACACCATCACAAGTCACTGTAGCCTTGAACTCCTGAGGCAGCCTTGAACTCCTTAGCCTCCTGAATAGCTGGGACTACAGGTATACATCACCATGCCCAACTAAATTTTCCATTTCTGTAGGGTCTCACTACATAGCCTGTGCTGGTTTCCAACTCTTGAGCTCAAGCAATCTTTCCACCTTGGCCTCTCAAAGCTGTGCAATGACAGGAGTGAGCTGCCACGCCCTATCCCAATTTGTCCTTTTGAGGAATGCCACACTCTGTACAGTGGATACACCATGCTGGGTTCCCACCAGCAGTTAACTGGAACTCTAGATTCTCCACATCCTTGCCATCACTTGTTACTGTCTTTTGTTTTGATTACAGCCATTCCAGTGAGTGTGATGTGGTATCTCACTGTGGTTTTGATTTGCACATCCCTGATAGCTGGATATGTTGAGGATCACGTCATATGCTTTCTTTGGAAAAATGTCTGTTCAGGTCCTGTGATTTTAAATTGGATGGATTTTTATTGTTGAGTTGTCAGAGTTACAGACACAAGTTGCTTAATCAGAAACATGATTTACACATATTTCCCCTGTTTGGGGCTTGTCTTTCCACTTTTTGGATGGTGTCCTTTGAAGTACAAATTTTTTTTTTTTTTTCAGTTTTTGGCTGGGGCTGGGTTTGAACCCGCCACCTCTGGCATATGGACCGGTGCCCTACTCTTTTGAGCCACAGGCGCCGCCCTGAAGTACAAATTTTTTAATTGTTATTTTTAGAAACAGAGTCTCACTTTGTTGCCCTCGGTAGAGCGCTGTAGCGTCACAGCTCACAGTAACTTCTAGCTCTTAGGCTTAGGCAATTCTCTTGCCTCAGCCTCCCGAGTAGCTGGGACTACAGGTGCCTGCCACAATGCCCGGGTATTTTTTTGTTGCAGTTAGGCTGAGGCTGGGCCCGCCACCCTCGGTATATGGGGCTGGCACCCTACTCACTGAGACACAGGTGCTGTCCTCAAATGTTTTTAATTTTAATGAAGTCCAGTTTATCAGTTTTTTTCCCTTTGCTTTTGCTTTTGCTATAGAATCTAAGAAACTGTTGGTTAATAGCAGATCACACAAGGTTTATATTTAGGTCTTTGATCTATTTTGAGTTAATTTATTTAGGTGATATGAGCTAGGAGTCTTTCTTTTTGCAAGTTGATTTCCAGTTATCCCAGTATGATTTTTGAAAAGACCATCTTCCCCATTGAATTGTTCTTGCACTTTTGTTGGAAATCAGTTGACTGTAATATGAAGGCCTATTCTTAGACTTTCTTTTCCTTTTCTTTTTCCTTTCTAGCCAGAGTCTTTGTTGCCTATGCTAGAATGCCACAGTGTCAGCCTAGCTCACAGCAACCTCAAGCTTCTATGTTCAAGCGGTCCTCCTGCTTCAGCCTCCTGAGTAGCTGGGACTGCAGGTGCCCGCCATCATGCCCAGCTAATTTTTTTCTATTCTTAGTAGAACAGGGATCTCAATCCTGCTTAGGTTGGTTTCAAACTCTGTAGTTCAGGGGATCCTCCCGCCTCAGCTTCTCAAGAGTGCTGGGATAATAAGGCAGGAGCCATGGTTCCTGGCCTGTCCTTGAACTTTAGGTGCCTTTCCTTATGCCAGTGCTGTGCTGTCTTAATTATTGTTGCTTTGTACCAGCTTTGAAATTGGGAAGTATGAGTCCCCTCTAACTTTCTTTTTAATAGATTGTTTTGGCTATTCTGAGTCCTTTGAGTTTCCATATTTTTAGAATAAGCTTGTTAATTTTTTGCAAATAAGCCAGCTGGGATTTTGATGTGGACCAGGTTAAATTTGTAGATCAGTTTGGGAATACAGATGCTCCTTAACTTATGATGGCATTACATCTTTTTTTTTTTTTTTTTTTTTTTATGGAGTAATAAATAAAAATGTTTTCTTGGGAGAAGTTATCTTAGAAATGATAGACAAGATAAGATGGAAGATGATTGAAATAGGAGTCTATTGAGATAATCCAGGGATGAATTAATAAGTGTCTGTGTCAGGAGAGTGGC